>CAAKHF010007403.1:6081-29193 GCA_901007745.1 Hippocampus kuda
CCCCCCCCCCCCTGGCGTCGAGACGGTGAAAATCTGTGAGTCATTAATTACTCGCCCCACCCCCAAAAGAGTTGCACAATGTGGTGCCAGAGCACTACTCTATATCGGACATGGCTACGGCCTGACGAAATGAAGCTCCTTCTCTCAGGTCAACATAGTTCTCGGGTGGCAAGATGGTTCCAACGCGACACTTTTATTTTCAGCACAAAACTATAGAGTCGGTGAGTTTTTCAGCGAATGATTAAGAGGATTCCTTGAAAAACATTTTTTCAAATAGCAAATGGCGACCGCTCCTATCGGGAATTCCTCTCAGTGTTCGGTGACGCTTTCTCCCTCGTTACTCGTGCAATTTCACGTGATCTCGCCTTCATTTTTCTCATTCGCCAGATGGAGAATGGCCCTCACGCCCCCATGTACCAGCTCCTCAATCTCTTCGCCTACGGAACCTACTGCGACTACAAAGGTACGGCGTGGCATGCCAATAAGCCGCTCGAATACGCCGTGAGCGCACGCCCGCGTGTCCCTCGCAGCGAACTCTTTTTATTCCAAAGCTGTATTTTGTGGCTGCGAGGCACGCCGCCTTGACTCGGAGGCGTGAAATAAACATGGTCTCGGAAGGGGCCGTCAGCAGCTGCTTCACAAACAAATTGGCGCGCTCCTTCTGACCGGCTCATTACTGACTGTGTCAAAACAAGACACACACACAAAAAAAAAGACACAAACATTCATGCCGCTTCTGTCTTTTTATTATTCGTGGTAAGACCAACTTGATGTTTTAATTGTTTCAACTTGATCGGAATGACCCTGTTTGGCCAGGGGACGTTTGTTTACTGAACTGCAGAGGATGCGAGGCATTGTAACTTTTTTTTTTCTCCATGTTTTCACAGCGTAGTGGTAGTCCTGAGCCAAGGTGGATATTTGACGTTAGGTTCTTTTTTTTAATCTTCCAATCCACCTGTAAATGAATTGGCGACCCGTCGATTTTTAGCCACGCGAGTCAAAATATGACAAACAGTCTCTTTGTGCAGTACTGCCAACTGCAGTCCCAATCAATGAAATCAACAAATACCTCTCAATACTGCGGCTAGCGAATTGAGCGACCACTTGTCACCCTTTGACTCTTTCCAGCTCGAGCGGCGTCCCTGCCAGAGCTGACGCCGGCGCAGCGGAACAAACTACGCCATCTGTCCATCATCAGCTTGGCCTCCAACCTCAAGGTACCCGTTCTCCTTTGTCGGTGTTGTCAACCCCCGCAGAGGAGCCGTCACGAATCGAGCTGGATTGTCTCGTTAGAATCAGACGAGTACTCCCAACCTAGCGCGTGCTATTTTCAACCCATCAGCTTGATTTCTTTTTCGATTTATTTTATTTTTTGCTCCAGTGCGTAATTTGTGACTGTACGACTGTCGTGCATTTCATGAACAAGGTAACTTGGTGTGCTACGCATAAATGTAGAACATTTAAAAGTATTGACCAAAAAAAAAAAAAAAAAAAAGAAGTAAAGTACAGGAATACAAATTAAATTACTCAAAGAACGTACAATGTAAGAACAAGAGTTGGGGTGGGGAGGGGGGGCGGGGAAAAATATGTTAAAAGATCTCAATCTTGGCACCGTTTTTAACTTGGATTTAAAAGCACACTTTCCACTTGGCGCTGACATCACTTCTTTTGCCAGTTGATTCCATTTGCGTGCAGCGTAACCGCTAAATGCTGCTTCACCGTGTTTGCTTTGACTCTGGGCTCCACTAATTATATTTGGGACGTCATCCTAAAATGGTAGATTTTTGTGTAGATTATTGTAGAATTTTTTTTCCAGGAGCATTACCTGTCTGTACTTTACATAAAGTATTTACTTTTGTGATCCTTTTTACATTTACTTGCTACATTGGAAAACCGCTATCTATGCTTTTTACTTCGCTGTCAAAATAAGTGGGTTGCTTTTTTTTTTTCCCTCCCCATGCGAATACTTGTTTGAAGGTTTTAAAAAGGGGGGAAAAAATGGTTGAAGCTTCCGCGCTTCCTGTCAGCAATTTTGGAAATGACATCATTGCGGGATGCCGCTCAGAAGCAGAAAGCTGTCATTGAATTTCTTTCTTATGGAAGGTGAACTACCAGTTGACATTTTCAAAAAGTGTTGATGCGGAGGCTCCGATGGGCTACATCACAGTCCAAAAGTGGGTGCCCAGGATCACGAGTCATTTCTCATTTTAATTCTAGCACGGTCAAACTTAGCTTTCAAATGTTGAATCTGCTTGCCACTGGCTCCGTTAAGGTGACACGGTAAAACAAGATTCAGTTTTCTTTTGTTTGTGTTTTTCCCCCTTCACGCTTGGGTAGTTGACTGTGCAGCTCACGCCTCTGTTGGCGGAATTATTTGCGTTGGCCATGCCAAATGAATGCAAAGCTCAACAAATCACGATTTGTTGTTTCCCATCTCTTCTCCCACTTTGAACGAACAACCGGCACTTGGAGAACTGTCGTCTAAAATCCATCGGCACACAGCCACGATGATGTACGGCACTCGACGATCTGCAGTGTGATATCGCTTAATTCCATCCCATCTGACGTCCTGCCGCGCTTCTCCCCTTCCTGAGATTTGCCGCGTTTAATGTCACGAGCCCGAACTCTCGGAATTGCCCGGCAGATTGTTGCCATCTTCCTCCTTTGCCGGCGACATTTCAACAAATGTGCCATTTTCCCACAAAAGTTCGTGCAGCCTTTAGAAAGCCTGCCTTTTGTCGTTCCCCCCCCCCCAGTGCCTGCCGTACTCGCTGCTCCTGCAGCAGCTGGAGCTGAAGAACGTACGCGAGCTGGAGGACCTGCTGATCGAGGCGGTGTACTGCGACATCATCCAGGGCAAATTGGACCAGCGCAACCAGCAGGTGGAGGTGGACTGCAGCGTGGGCCGCGACCTGGGCCCCAACGAGCTGCCCAACATCGTCAACACACTGCAGGAGTGGTCAGTCGCGGCCCCATCCCCCCACCCCCCCCTCGCGGAAACGCCGCGCGCGCTTTCCGCCCTCTCCATGGCCCTGCCTCTGCCTTCCTCGTAGGTGCGCGGGCTGCGAGGCGGTGCTGTGCGGCATCGAAGAGCAAGTCTCCCGGGCAAATCAGTACCGCGAGAGCCAGCTGAAGGTCAAAGTTCAAGTGGAAACAGAGGTCAGTGTTGACGCCTTGAGTCCTTCCCTCTCCATCAATGCGACTTTTTCGCCGGCCTACCCTTTTACGCCTCCGGCTGGCTACTTGTGATATTTAAGAAGAAAATCCCAACTGGATTGCCCCCCCCCCCCCACCCCCCTCTTCTCTCTCTCTCTCTCTCTCTCTCCATCATTGCCCCTGGCCGTTGTGCTCCCAGTTGTGTTTGCTGGTCTACCATCCCTCTCTTATGAAAGCCATCTCTCAAGAGCAGCTCCATGAAATTACTTAACCGCCTTCCACACGATAAACTCCCGTCATGAAAGGCCACTGTGACCACAAACGGCGCTATATTACTTTTTTTTTTTCAACCAAAAACCACATTTTGCTTTTTCAGCCACAGAGCAGTCCTCGTTTGATATTTTAAGCCACGTGCTCGTGTACTTTTTAAATTTTAGGTCTTGTACAAAGCTACATTTTGTTGGAAGCAACATACCACTGTCCATTTGACCTTTTTCATACAAGAACAAACACTGGATGTTTCAAATGTTGGGCCGCAAAAAGTATTGTCAAGTTTACGATTCAGGCCCAAACAAGCGCTGAGAGTAACCTGGCGACTGGTGACCCAATGGTGATTCTTCCTCAGGTGTCAAACCTACAGAAAACCCTGAAGGCCAGTGCGGCGTCGCCGTCATCCGGTCCCGCCCCCGCCGGCGCAGCCTCCAATCAGGATGCCGACCAGCCGGCCGAACCGCGGGACCCCGCCTCCTCGCAGGAACCGCGACAGCCGGGGAAAAAAAGCTCCAAAGTCAAAGGGTGAGTTGCCTTGAATTATTATTTTTTTTAATCAACATTTGGCTCGTGATGTAATTGAATGTATTTTTTCCCCCCTTCAAATCTTTCAAAATAAGTACATTGCCACAAATTGATCACATGGAATTTTTATTTTTGTCTTTTTTTTTTTCCTTCATTTTTCCTGCGGAGCACTTTGGGCTTTGGAAAGTCTGCTTTATAAATATGCATTTGGCGAGTAATAACGACAGCGCAGCTAAGTGTCTCCTTCAACATTAAATGAAAGCCATTAGTCCAATGTTCTCGCAGAGAGCAAAGTTAATTCAGCAGGAAGCCACCGTGGGTGCACCCCCCCCCTCCCCCAATAAACATTAAAAAGCCAGCTGCTGCCGGAAGTGGCTGTCAGGGTTGTTCTGCTCTGCCTCCATTACCAGTTTTCAATTGCACATCTGTCCCAGAATGAAAAATGTCACCCCCCCAACCACCCATGTTTTCATGGTTGTCCGCTCGGACCCCATGAAATCCATTTTGTCAGTCAGATGGAAGAAGATCCACTTTGTTTTGAAATACCAATTAATGAGCGCTTAACCTCAATCCTGGAATTAAAAAGACTGATGAGACCCCGTTTTCCAAAGCTACTGGAAGGATGCGAGTGTTAACGGAGACATTTTTTTCCCCCGATTTAAAACCATTGCTGTCTCAATAATGCTACATTTGTACACAAACCATCTCCTCCCCAAATATCGAAAATGGCAAGGTCAATGCATACATTTGCGTTTCAACTCGGAACCGAGAGCACCTATTGGTCGAAGCCACCCGCTTTTCCGGTGCCCTTAAAGGTATTGTGAAACGTGGCCCGGAGGCGCTTGTAGGTGCTCAGGTCTTTGCCTTTCAGATTGGTTGCAAAAGTGTTTGATACCTGTGAAAACGTGAAGATCAGGGAGTTGTCTCTGGGAGAAAAGCAAAGCTGAGGAAGAGGGAAAATAAGTGGGAGCTGCTTGCACAATTTGGAAGGTCCTGTTCCAATACTTTTGGAGGGGACTTTATGATCCCCGCATGAGTGTCGCATGGGAACAAAAGAAAACGAGGAGAGCAAATGAGCGCCTCTGCCCTCCCTCTTATTTGTGTATGTGTGTATGTGTGGGAGGGGGGTGGGGCGAGGGACAAAAAAAAAACCCACACATAACCAGTGACATCATTCTCTACTCGCCAGGCTCCGAGGCAGCGGCAAGATCTGGTCCAAGTCCAACTGAAGAAGTGACAAACCGCACCACTGATCCGCACTCTCACGGGACTCGTTGTGGGACAAAAATGGAAGCGTTCAAACAAAGTGATGGGCTCCGAGTGGGGTGCCATCACGCCTCCCCGCTGCCACCCCCACTCTGACGGGAAGCTTCACGGGAAGGTTTTTTTTTTTTTTAAGTCACTCACTTAATCTCACCTTGACGGATTTTGCGCCCGTCGCGGCGTCCCCTCCCCTGCCGTTTTGAAGAGAGTGAACAAGACTGGACAGCCCGTCGCCTCAGCCCGTGCGCAGGAGCTTTTCTGATACGTTTTGTCATGTGCGTGTGTTCTCAACGTGCTGCTGCCTTTGGCTTCGACTCCTTTTTGTCATCTCCTCCCATCCCTCCTGAGTTGAGAATTGTATAAATTGTTGGGAAATAAAAAAAACAAAACCAAGCCATTGCACTTATCCTGACGAGATCTCATTCATGTCAGTGTGGCATCTTTGAATGCAGGTGCTTCTCAGCGCATCTCCGGAGGGCGCCGCCGCCGCTAAATGTTAACTCCCAGAAGGGGGGGGGGGGCTTCCATGAGGAGGTCAAGCCGTTAATTAGGGCGTGTCCCCGTAGACGCGCGTGCATCACGAGCGCCCAGGCCTCATTCAAAGGCCATTCCGATTCCTCCTGCGGTCTGCCCTGAGCTTCGACGGCCTTTCATGCAGCCGCAATATGGAATGCGTCAAAAGTCGGGTGGAAATCAAACAAATCTGAAGAGAGGTCGAGCTCAGTGGGGCTTCAAAATTGTTTTTGGTTTTTTTTGGGGGGGGGGGTTGTGAAATATGATGAGGAAATCGAGACATGACGTGGGGAAAGTTGTACACATTTCTTTCCAAGCTGTTTGGTACGATCTGGCTGAATTGTCAAAGATAAAAGAATTCTGCATGTAGGCGAAATGATTTTTCTTTTTCATAACAGCGTTTGATACACGTCATCAAAAGATTCCACAGTTACATTCATTCATTCATTCATTCATCTTCCGAACCGCCCACAGTTACATGTCGTTGAAAATATTTATTTCAGTCGTTCAATTTAGATTTTTAAGGGACCCAAAAAAATGTTATTTTCTTCATGTTAATTAATCAATTATTGGAATTTTAATCTGCCAAATATTGGAATCGTCACCGGGCTTGGTGTCTTGCATATGGAGCCTCAAAATTGGACACAGGGTCGGCGTTTTTCTAGCTGTGGCACATTTATCATTGTTGTTGATGCAATCGCTTGGTGTGTGTGTGTGTGTGTGTGTGTGTGTGTGTGTGTGTGTGTGTGTGTGTGTGTTTGTGTGTGCGCGTGCGCGTGCGCCAAAGAGTTGCAGACTTGGATTTGCTTGCGATGGTCTTGGCTGCTGCACGCAGGGTGCGATGAGTTATGACGGGTTTTACTGTCACAACCATCATAACTCATCGCACCCCCCCCCCCCTTTCTGTTACCTTGCATCTTGCCCTCCACATTTATAAATAGTGGCGTTAATTTCACTCACTGTCACTCGCAACACTCCCCCCACCCTCACCCCGGCCCTCACCAGTGCGAATTCTAACAACTGTTCATCTCTGGAGAGAGGTTGCCAGTGGCAGGATGCCTCATCTGCCGACGGGCAAGTCTTTTTCAATATTTTTATCTTTTCAAAGGCGAGACGCTCTCCTCAGCCGGTCCAATCAATTACCCCGACCGGTGAAATTTCCCGACTGCGCGCACGGTAATTTTGTGCATCTCGATCCACTCTCGTGGCATTTCCCCTCCAGCTCGCCCTCCCCTGATTGCATTGACACCGACGTGACGAACGGAGCGCGGGGGCGAGGGGGGGGGGATTTTCAGCCGGCATCCTGCTCATCTGCCCGCAGCTGGCGGAAGGCAGACGAGGCGTCCGGATCAACACGCGCCTCCTTTCTCGAAGTCCCTTTTGGCCTGCCGACGTGATTGGCGTGCGCTGCGGGATTTGTTGAAATCAACGCTCTGCACGTTGCTTGAAGAACCGCAACGTAGGCCGGCGATTAAAAGTCAACATTTGAGGCGTGATTCCACCAAGCGCTCAAAGGAACAGAAGGGCGACAGCAGTTTCAAACACTCGGGTTGTCTTTTATTGAACTCGCATGGTACAGAAAGACCATCTAGTCCTACGGGGGTTGTACTAAAAACCACAAGACTGGAAATGTGCACGAGCCACGCATGACGCCACTCGCACGACGCTTGTGGAAGAAACTCGATGGGGACAAAAGTATTGGGACGTCAGGAAGGCGTCAGCCTTGATTCCATGGCCTTGGCATCCAGTTTCGAGTCCACGTATTGCCCGACACTTTTTCCTCACCAGTAAGACAATTTGGCACACGAGTAGAACAGAAGTAGCATTTTTTTTTCTCACTAAATGAAATTCCTACGCACGAGGATTACTTTGGCATCGGAGCAGGACAACTACCTGTACTTGTTACTGCTAAAATAATTAAAATCGAGATTTCTTTTTTTTCCAATCCAGAAAAAAGTGACTCTGCAGCTGACAAACCCTACTGGTGAAGCTCTGAATGTGAACAAGTAGAATTTGGTGTCGAGACGAGTACGAGTAGCAAGCCGTTGTCGACGAGCGCACAGTTTTGCCTCAACATTAGCGTCGTCGTTGTTGTAACAATAAAATTGTTAGATTGAGTTGATGTTGCTCGTGGGTCAACTTTGGGTGAGGAAACCGGAAGTGACGCGTTTTCTCCCCGATGTTCCGAGACTACGTTAAGTACTTGTACTTCAAGAGTTCTGACAATAAAAGTTAGCAAGATGCTTTAACCGTCCAGTCTGTATGGTCAGTGAGAGCGGAACAGAGTGAAACAGTCCTCACTGCGAGGATATCAAGTGCACACCGCCTACGTGGATTTTCCAAATGACCTGCTGTCGCAATACTTTGGTCCCACCACTTGGAAAAGACAAAAGTCTGACGCGTGTCTTTGCGCGGTTCTAGAAGACGTCACAAGCCCATCGGTACGTGAAAAATAGACATTTATGAATAATACATTTGATTGTGATGAGGCGGGCAACGTGAACGTTCCCTTGAAAGTTCCTTTGGTGCCTCTTTCGCATGATGTACGGTGATTACATGTGAAGGCAGATGATGGTGCTTGTTTCCACAATGCAGTACCTGTCAAAAAAAAAAAAATCCCCGTCGCCTTGTCGCGGTCGTCCTTGGCTCTCCATGACGACGTCTCGGTAAATCTGTCTCTGTTGCCAAGCGTACACAAAGGGACAAAAAAAAAAAAAGCCAACCTTTGGGATTGGTTGCTGGAATAGCTATGAAGACTTTGGAAGAAAGTGTTTTGCTCATCACACCCCGGAGTGAACAAAGAGGCGAATGCCAGATAATGAAAGAAACAAATCATGAGGAATACCAGTTGGAAAAACACCTGCACAAGGAATGAGCATTTTTTCCCAGGCTGGAAACGGGGAGCCATTTTGGAGCCGGACGTGTTCAGCACGTTGCCCGTTGGCTCCTGCCCCGCCCAACAGATTTGTGAAAGTCACCAATCCCTGTTTAGGAGATGCCGACGCTTGATGGCGGATGAATTTTCCAATCATTTACAACACAGGTGTCGCATTCAAGACACTGGTAGTCCTTTGCTACTATCGTGTGGCATCTGTAGTCAATTTTTAAACCCATCAGTCTGCCGGCCTCTTGTACTTGAAGAATTTTCCATGACGTATGATTTGTCTTTTTTTTTTGTTTGTTTTTTGTTGCGAAGAATAAACATGCCTTTGAGTAGAGCTATATTTTCTGTCTACATGTTTTGTTGCACCATTTGTGTGCAAAACAGGATTACTTCACCACATACAGTAGATGCTACGGCCTTTCCCGTTAAGTGTTAGCATTAAACTAGTGGAGTTAAGGCAAAGTTAAATCTGTGCTTGTTTTTCCTTGAAGCCCTTTTCTTTTTTATTTTTTTAAACGAATTGGTTCACTTTTTGCCAATGATTGTGACTCACAGTCATTTGAGATAAGTCCCATTACACCGTTGTCGAAAAGCAAAAGATCGTCCGAACGCTGGCTAATCATATCTCAAGGCACCACCGTAATAACGATGTAACTGTCGGGCGGGGGGGGGATGTGTAATTGTGCGCATGTAATCTGTCGTAAGTCTACATGTTGTCTCGACAGCCTAACGAGGATGCGGTCCGTGACGAAAAACGCCTTTGACACTCTGCCATTTACGAGCAAGAAAACAGGAATGTTTGTGGCGATGGAGTAGCGAACAACAAGTCTTGCGAGGTGCAACTGCGCGACTGGAAGCGCGCGGGGGGAGCGAGATTGGGCCCTCAAACGGGGATGCTGCACGCCTGTTAAATTGTTTGTTTGTGAATTCGTCACGGCGGGTCGGCGCTTGGCACAGCTCGGGGCCGTGACAGCCACACAGAGGAAATTTACAGAAGAAAGGAAGGAAGGAAGCAAGGAAAGAGGCGGGCATGATGAGTTTAGGTTTAAGACCTCAGGGAAGCCGAGGAGTTTGCGCGGCGGCTTGAATACCAGCGGTCCCTGAACGTATTTCACAGTTTGGGAGAAAATGAAAAATGCTGCTGCAGGCGGGCCCCCAAATTTTTTCTGGAGGCTCCGTAGAAGTGTTCACCATATGGCAGAGAAAAAAAATAAATAAAAGGAGCCCCTTCAGAGGTTCACGACCGGGATCCTGACACAGCAAGAGACAAGACAAGAAAAAGTGTTAAAGAAAAAAAAAAAGAGAAACTAAAAGAAGTCTGAATGGGGGTTGGGGGGGGGGATAATGTGAGGTAAAGTGGAACGGAGAGGCCTGAAGCTGAAAAAGTGTTGTACTCCCAAACTACTCAAGCTGCGTCACCAGGGACTTAGAAGGAGGAGTGCAGCACTATAATTATCCTTTTTGAGATTAACTCTAAATACCCTTGAACAAAAGCATCGTTCTGCGGATGGTGGCCGGGTATTTTAATTTTTTTTTTCCCCCCCCCCCACACACACGGGGCCCGAGAGTGACTCATCACGGAAGGGGAAAAAATATATATATAAATATTTTCAACACTACCGGCCTGAATGCTCGTCGGAGAACGCAAGCGTGCTGCTGTCCAATTTCAGTACAACACAAGGCTTTTTTTTTTGTTTTGTTTTTTTCCTTAAGCGAGTCGTTACCTCTCCCGGTCGGCGAAGGAGAAGGAGGTGCTGCGCAGTGTCTGCCGGCTCTCCTCGGACGCCAGGGAGCACGGGAGCGCGCGGGAGAGGGGCGGGGCCACGCCGCGGGACATCGGGGGCGGATGCCGGGAACAGCTGCGATCGTAACTGGAGACACGGATTGATGGATAGGAGGAGGCCAAGAAAGGAACATGAGCACAGGGGACAGGAATGGAGCGCGGCCAAGGATTTGGTATCTGGGCATTTCGCCGATACTCAATTCACAACTTCATAAGCGCCACGGTTACGACCTCAATTGTAGAAAATACGATTTCAGCTGATGTTTCTCGACGAACGTAACCTAACCAAAAAATTCAGATTTACAGATGTGTTTTGCTCCAATCGACCCATCGGAGGATGCAAAAATGCCGATGCCATCGAGGGCCGGGGCTCTGACCTTGCGAGATCACATTTGAAATCTGACGGGAAACATTGCTTGTATACTTTCGGCAAATAAAAAGCGAAAAGACTGTTGGGAAGAACTGAATACAGTTTCATGGGACCCAAAATGAGAATTTAGGTTGTCAACGTAGCTCAGTGCCCACCGCTGGATGAGGCGGTATGAGGACGAGGCGAGAAAACAAGAAGGGAGACAGCGTCGGGAGCGGCAGAGTCGTTTTCACAATCGGCAAACGCATTAACGCTGCCAACGCGGGAGAGGATTACTCGCCCTCGTAGGACTCATTAAAACGAGGTCCGTGGGAAGAGAAGCGGGAGGCGTGGATCCTGTCGGGATGAGATGCCACAAGGCGTAGAAATGGACGTGGAGGGATGGCGCGCTAGTCAAGAAAGGTGAATTATTGCGCTAGAGGTTTTTTTTTGGGGGTTGGCTTTCATCTGTTTTTAATTGCGCTTGCGACAATTGTTTGGGAGGTGCGACAGATGGAAGGCTCGGCTTGTCACGGTACCGACATGCTCCAGACCGATGATCCTCGGGACCGTTTGGTACCGGGGGCTGCCGAAGAGGATGATTTCAATTGCCTCTAATTGCCCCACGGGGATAAATAAAGTTTTCGGAATCGGAATCTGAATGTAATTCGGATTAATTTTTGTTGTCACTGATGAGAAGGACACTTGGGCGGTGACATCACTGGGTTGCCTCGCTTTGCACGAAAAGACAGAGGGGACGTGTCACAAATTCTCGCCTTTGAACTCGACCAGTCTAATCCTCCCATGAGGAAACTGGCAAAAGTCACGTCGCCTTTCACGTACGGGAATACAAGAGACACAAGCCGCCGCGTTTTGATGCTCTTGGTAGCGCAACGCCGACATGTTGACTCAAGTCAAATCACTTTGCTACCAAAGAGATGGATCTTTTTCAATTTCTCTTGTTTTGATTTTGGGGAGCGAGGTAGTGTCAATCAAAAATATTAACTTGGCTCTCACTTTGTTGTTTGTTACTGATGTATTGATCGGTTCCGACAAGCTAGGATTAAAGCTGTCAGAAGACTGTCGCTGCAAAAAACAAATCATCATTTCTGATTTTCATGTCGGTGTTGTTGCACTCCCCCCCCCCGCTTATGACTCCGGCTCCGATTGTTTTCTTTCCTGCATCGTGTGACATTTGGAATGCTAATGCGGACCCTTAGGCCCATAAACTCAACCACTAAACCAACCCCACCCTCACATGGACTAAACGACTAACCCCGACTACTGAATCAAACCAAACTGCAGCACTAAACAAATGCTAACTGTCCCACAGAAGCCCCCACTAACCCTCCCCTGCCACTAAGCCTTATTATACCACTAAACCAACCCACAATTATGTGGCAACGGTGACTCAAATGCGAATAATTTTTGTTTTAAACATCTGAACAGCCCTTTTCTATGAAAAACCAACAACAAAAACTGAAAATGTCAATGCCAGTGACAAAATCATATATGCACAAAAAAAATCACCCATGTAAGAATTTTACATTCAAACTATTTGTACTCTATGTAATAGTAGTAGTCGTAGTAGTATATAGTAGTGTGTGCGTGTATGCACGTGTTATTGTGCGTACAAGAAGCCATTGCTTCTACTTCTAAAAATAAAAAATCACTGTCATCTTCTCTTTTTGTTGACACGTTGTGTTTTGGGCCGTCGGATGTGTCGCAGACAAATGTCGTGTCTCGTCGCCGATTTTGAGTTGCTTTGATGCATAGTAGCTCATGCGGTGTGACATACTTCACGATTAGTCGTCCGGGATGCTTCGCGACCACAACGCCGAAAGTCTGCAAAACTAGAAGCTGACGAGCAAATGTGGTGTCGTCAAACAAATTCATGACCTCAAGTGCTTTTTGGAGAATAGAGCGTCCGTACCAGCCTCTCCCCACCATTCAGGAACGAGGTCCATATTCTCTTCCCCATCATAATTGGACAAACAAGGTTTCTGCGCTAGAGCGGCAATGCGGCATCCGCCATTATTCGTCAGAACGTAAACAATCAGATGCCTTTCGCGCTGCGCACCAGAGCTGAATGTACCGCCACAAAAGCAATTCTTTGTCCTCGTTGGACCCGAGTAACACCCGCCCTTGGCCTCCGTCGAGCTCGACTTCATCACGCCGACGATTTTCGCGCCTGCAAAACAACTCTCTTGCGCTCACGCGGCTCTTCTGTAATCACGCCGAACTGGATGGCGGCCACTTGCCACTCGACACTATCATTCCGGTCCATCTGCGGCCCATCCGACACATGGCGTTATTTACACATTGATGACACGCTGGTGCCGGTCTATCGCGCCGCACGGAAATAGTGCGAGCGGCACAACGTGCTATACCCTCGCCTCTCGTTTGAATGAGGTCACGGCTGATGCAAATTCGAGAAGCAACAGTTAGGTTCTGTCTGAAAGGCCCTTCTGAGTGTGTGTGTGTGTGTGTGTGTGTGTGTGTGTGTGTGTGTGTGTGTGTGTGTGTGTGTGTTTTATTTATTTATTTCATGGTGGAGCAGCTCAGAGGATGAATCTACAGCCGCACAAAGGAGACTGGAGTCAGAGATAAGATGCAAAGACGCCAATTACAATACGGATAGAAAGCCAAGAACCACAAGGAAAGAAGTGCATGGGGGCGCGGGGGGCGGGGGACAGGTATTGAGAGCAAGAAAGCAAATCCCCGCGAGGCGAGCGAGTCCCAAGTAGGAGGAGGAGGAGGAGGAGGAGGAGGAGGAGGGAGGTTTTGAGAACGCAAGACCGTGGGGGCAAATCTGAGCTCAAGTGCAAAAAGGGAATATGAAGTGGAACAAATGAGACCGTTCCCGACGCCGGATTGAAAAATTGGCAGTATGGAGACGGAGAACGAACGCATAAATAAGCGACGTAAAACAACAAGAATCCTTGACAGAAGAAGATGCGGGAGGGAGGGGGGGGGGGAGGCGCACAAGACCCGGCGGTCAAATCAACTTGACGTTATTGGTCTGATCAGCAAAGCGTGGAAGTGCGCCACTATATCATCGGGATGCGTCGCCCATTTCCCCTTAATGGCCGCTCTCCGCCGCGGTTGTACATAAACAACGGCCGTCCTTTGTACGAGCCGCGTGATGGCAGGTGGAATATGACCATTTTTTTTCTCCCCCAAAAGTGAAAGCAAATCTTTCAAGCCATCCGTACAAATCTGAAGAAACGAGCGGTGGCGGCGCCTCGCTTCTTTGTAATGTGCCCCTCAGGTGGTGAGAGGAAGATGGAAAAGTCGCAGGGTTTAGTGGTGAAGCCCGCCAAAGATTTATGTATGTGTTTATTTATTTATTTATTTGGTCTCTTTACGACTTTGAAATTTCTCATCTGATTTGAAACGTTCCAACTTTAGCGTGTACCAAAAAAATTCTTGCTTCTGGCGGCGATCGTCTATGTTTCATTCCGAATGTTTCTCAGGTTTATGGCAATTCAAATATTTTTCACCCCTGCCCCCACCCCACACTAATTTCGAATGACACCTTCAATGTTCCAGATCAAATTGCCTTTGAGTTGGATGGAACTTGGATGTGGAATGTACACACACGTCCATGTGCAGTATACAGTGGTACCTCTACTTCCGAAATGAATTGGTTCTGGAAGAAATTTCTTAACTGCAAATATTTGTAAGTAGAGACGCATTTTCCATGGAAATGCCCTAATCCGTTCCAAGCGCCCCCAAAATTCAGACATAAATGTTTTCTGAAGCATAAACATGCATCAAAATGTGTAACAAATACATGTTGCAATGAGATTATTGCACAATAAATGAGAGTTGTGCATAACGTAAAAAACAAAGAATGAAATAAAAATGATGGTCATTTAACTTAACTGCGTCCTCATTGTTTTTGGCCTCTTTAGTTCATGTTTTCTCTCAAAAGTGGTTTTTGCCTGACGTTTTGTCAAGAAATGATCGAAAGATGTTTGCTTTTGTCGGCTTTTAACAAACCTTCGAAAATGTACAAGGCTAACATCAGCAGAGTGAGCGATCGCCCGACTCGTCAACACTTTTTGTGGGCGATTCACATCTACGCAAAACTATCCGAACACGAATGACGAGGACGTTGCATAGACACACATATCTCTCTCTACACGTATAGACACATTCGGTTGATGTCCTTCTTAGCCAATGGGATGCCAGGAAGATGCTCGGTAATAGCCAATGGCAGAGCAGGTCTCAGTATGTTGCGTTCAAGAAACTCGGAGCTGCGACGAGCAGCCCAGCTGAATTTTATCTTTCCTAACTTGAAATGTCTTTCCTAACAAGAGGCAATATTTTCTTGTTCAGGCGTTTCGTAACTTGAAAATTTCACATGAAGAGCCGTTCATAAGTAGGCGTACGACTGTATCTGTCTGTCTTCTACTGCCCCCATGTGGCCACGGTGGGCAACAGCATAATGGCTCTTCAATTCATGCAAAGTGCTTCTATGGAGAGATATTTTTCCTCATTTAAAAAAAACAAAAGACAATTCCCTCGTATCTCAAGGCACCGATGGACTGTACTGTTCAACATTCAGGTTGCGGTATGTTAGAAGAAAAAAAAAAAAAGGCGACAGAAAGCCGTCTTGGCGGAGCACTTCACGACGGATGAAAGAACACATCCGTTTTCCGCTGCAATGTAGCTTCTTTCGATGGCAAGAGCGTCATGTGCGAAAGGGATGACAGCAGCTCGCCTCCGAGCTGCCGCTCGTGTCTTAACGCCTCGGCCTCCCGTATTGAAGGCAAAAAGCCGCAGAGGAAACAAGGTCAACTCTGGAGTTCATTAGAGGACGGTGAAGGATGGAAAGAGCCTTGACAGCTTAGGTGGGGTGTGCCCCCCCCACCCCCCCGGGCTCAAGTTGGCTCTGCTGCGGCTAGACAAGCTCTCGGCAAACTTCCTCCAAACACGCGTCCGCTGGCTAAGTGGGAATTCGAAAGAGCTTGTCCAGCTTTTGGTGATCCTTCAACACCGCGGGTGACGGCCTCTAATTCGGTGTCAGGATACAGCGCGCTGGTGCCCGTTTTTTGAGCACAATGAGAAAAGGACGTTTGCGGTGGTTTGCTGCGGTGCTATTGACTCTCGTACTTCTTGGGATTGTGGGCCAAACCAATCCCGAAGAATTTTTACGATCGTGCAGCGATTGTCAGGTCCAACCGTTTTTATCCATCTCGGGGGGACGACGGCCTGTGTCACTTGGTGTCGCCTGAAAGTGACATCACGGTTGCTCGGGGCGACCGATCACGACCTCCGCTTGCAGATGTCACATGACCGAACTGGGCAAACGGGTGAGCCGTGAACGGCGGTTGCCGAATCCTTTTCTCACGCTCTCAAAACGGCTTCGGGTGACGCATGTGGTGATGATGTCATGATTGGCTGTGGCGTGAGAGACTCCCTCCCCAACTGAAGGCCCAAGTCGCAAACGCCCGGCCCGCGTGCTGCCTGGTCATAAATAAGAGAGGAGGAAGTTCCTACCAGAGCTTCGCCGTGATGATGATCGCCGTGAGGATGAGCAGCGTGGAGATGGTCACAGTGACGTAGAACTGAGGGTCCACTGGAACACACACGCGCGCACGCACAGTTACTATTCTCAGAGCGTGACGGTATATCATGATAGCAAGAACAAAAGAAGAAATCAATGAGGGCAGCTGAACATGAAATTAGATGTGGCAAAAGACTCGCAACAAAAACAGCCATCCCGCCACTTCTCGCGCATCTCGACGGCGGCCGATTGCCGGCGCTGAGCGATGATGACTTGATGAGGCTTTCCAGACGCAGCCGACTGTGCTCGCTTGGGGGGGGGGACGGGCAGAGGGGACGCAGGTGGAGCGGGTCAACCTTCACCCGCGTGACCGTTAATTCCCAGGAGCACTCGTGGCAATGCGGCGCGTCATTTTCCCTGACACCCACCTTCCTCCAGCTCGGCCTCCTCCGCCCCGCCGTCCCCCACGCCCTCTCGGTTCCACGAGTCCGGGCGCGCGTCCTCTCGGGGATGCGTGCTGGCGTCGTCGGGGTAGAGCCAGTCGGCAGAGGACGCGGCGGCCGTGCCCGCCTCCCGCTGGCTCCCGTGCTGGCGCAGCCGCTCCGTTTCCTGACTGGAGAGGAGGTGGTAGGTCTCGTCCTCCAGGGGCTGCGTGGGCCCCCAGACCACCGCCCAGAGAGGGGTGGGCGTCGCCCGGGCGCTGACGGACAGCTGGACGGCCAGGGCCTCCGCCCGCTCCTCGCCCTCGTCGTCACGGTGACAAGCGGAGGGCCGCGTCACCAGGACGACCAGGACCAGGGAGACGAGGGCGGTCAGTCGTGCGACAGGAGCGATGGAGCTGGAGGGGAGGACAAAGATTAGGAGCGAGGTGGAGAAGTTGCCTGCTTTTCCGCCCCCAAACTCTGCCGTTTTACCATCTCTCCATCGCTTCGCTGTGTTCACTGACACTCCGGCGCGCCGATCATCTCTGGAAGATGAGCAAAAGAGAGGAAAACAAAGGGCGGGGGGTCCGGCTTTTCTCTCGGTCTCGGATCCACGCACTGATAGTATTGGCAAAAATCCCGCTCTTCAATCTAGGCTGAATATCCTCGCTTCCCGCGGGCCATTTCAAGTTCTTAACGCTCAATTATGCACCACGCACTTTCTCTCGCTTGCGCGCAATCAACGGCCAAAAAGTACACCGCGATTGCCCGGAACCAGTCGCACGCGTTCACAGCCAAGCCCAGAAATCATCATGAGCGACAACGTCACGTCGCGCGCGCGGCCAACGACACTTGGAGCCAACTTCCCATCTACTACTCGGCTGGCCAAATGGCAACCAAATGTCACTCACGCGCTCCCGAGCCATATCGGTGCCTACCTCTGGCAAGTGGAGAGAGGGAATGAGACCGAGAGAATAGGGGAGATACAGAGCACAAGGGGTAGGGATGGAGGGGGGGGGGGAAGCATTGGTTGCCTTAGCGACCGAGACATGAAGTCCGCTAGAGAGGCAGAGCGAGCGATGGAGGGAGAGAGACTGCCAGAGAGAGATTTAAATGCTAATTATGGGTGTGTGGTTTTTTTTTTTCATGACTTCAAAATTAAAAGCAACAAATTTGACGTGGCAAACAAATGATACAGAAAGCGATGTTTATAAGATCATTTCATAGGCAGCAGGAGGGGGGCAGGGGCAATAAAATAAAAAAAAAAACTTCAATTATCATAACTGCAGGACGCTTTCGAGAGAAAAACAAAGCGGGGGAGAAGGTGAAGAATAATTGAATTCCCGTTCATTTGCATAGGTCACACCGGCTCAGCGGCGGGATAAGCCGGTTATTGCGAAGGAGCCCGGGTCAGGTCGACGTTTTGGGAAAGTAATAAATAAAAAAGGGACAGATGCGATGCAAATTTGAGTGTGACGGCTTTATTGAAACTAATATTTACAGAGGAAACAGTCACAAACACACGCGGAGTTGCTTTCCCCAAATATTTTTTTGTCAGTAAGTTTTTAATCAAGAAAAATTGCACTGTACTGTCCCCCACCACTCGCCCCTCCCCCCCCCAAAAAAAAGACAAGAAAAAAATTATTGTACATGCTGCAGTCTTTGTGTCGAAGGTCGTCCTTAAAGGGGCGTGGCCTAGTGAGTGACATCATGAACTGGAGTCTGGTTGGCTGGCTAGTCTGCGCGCGAGGGTCCGGGCGGGAGTTGTGGCCGACAGCAGCGCCTTGCAAGTGTTCTCATTTTGTATTTGTTCATCCCATTCAAGAAACGTCCGGAAGTGCATCGACGACTGCGGCTCTCCTTGCCCCCATGTAAAGGCATGACACTAATGAACTTCAGTAGTCTGATTTTGTTTAGTTTTTCTTGTCATGTTTGAAATATCTTTTGCGTTGGAGCCTTGAATGTTTTCTCACTGAAGTTCTACTTTTGCTTCATGGTACATATGTGCGTTTATTAGGGTTGATATGCTGAGCTTCAGACAAGATAATTGTCCATGTGTAGGGGCAGATATCCAATGCGGATCCACCTTCGGAACAGATATGATTGCATTACCCCCCTCCCTCCCCCCTCCCTTTATGCTCCCTTGACTCAAATGGCAAAAAAAGTGGATTGTGTCACTTGAAGCACCCAACGTCAATCCAGCCTGAGGCCGGCCCCGGCCTCTCCTCCCCATCGTGGCTCCTCACTGGAGGACGCAACGTAACCACGAGCCGGCGGACCCCGCGTCGTCGTCCTCGTCTCCTCCCGCGTCGTCGTCGTCGTCATCATCAAGGTGTTCTAAGTTTAACAAGACGGCCGCAGGCAATTGTCACGACGCGCATCATCTAAAATGAACACTCCAAGGCGCTGAAACGGAGGCGAGAGAAGCGTGTGGCTTTTACCGTCCGACTCCTCGTCATCTTCCGTGTCCCCCTCGGACTCCAGCGGCAATTCTAACCGGACGTCTCTCCGAACCGTAATGTCGCCCCTGGTGTGTTTAAAGTCACATATTAAGCCTTTTGGGGGCTTTTCTACAGCGGTTAACCTCATTAAGGTCTTGAACAGGCGCGCCCATTACGTCGATCGCTGTGCATGTTAGTAATATATTTTTTGTGTTAATGCACAGGGCACCCTTATCATCCCATCCGTCTCACTTTCACAAAAAGTATTAAAAAAATAAAACAAAGCAGGTCATCTTTGACCTGCAGTGTCTCGTGACCTGCGTCGCCGGAAGTTGTTAGCGCTCAGCAGTCTGCTTATGCAGCTCGTGATCAGCGCCGTTGCGCTTTATATCTTTTATTGTTCTCATTCAGAGTTGGTTTCTGTTCAGGTTGATCTGTGTGAGACCAACAAGTGGCTCTGTTGGGCTCCTGCCCCCAGCGGCCCACCTGTTGGTCTCGCTGTTAAAAGGACTCCCGGCCAGACTGCTCAGTCGCGGGTCATTGTTGCCGTCACCGCTTCAGTTGGTTTGTGTTTGTGCCTGACTGTCATCGGCTTTTGTTTGTTACTTTGGATTCTTGTTGTTTTCAGGACTTTCTTTGTTCTGGATTTAGTTTCCCCATTGTTCTGTTTTAATACAATTGAAGTTCACCCTGCTTCTCCCGCCTGCCTGCTTTTTGGGGTCCTCCAGTTTCACATGCAATTCACCGAGGGCGCGGCCAAAGATTGGCAATCTGGACGGCCGAGAGAAACATTTCAAATTTTTATACTTGGGGGAACTACCCCTGTTTTTTGGGTGGGGGGGGGGCATTACGTCTCCTGGAAACAGGCAACTGCCACCACTACCCTCAACTGCGGGGTGTGCCAACGCAAGTACAGCTTCGCCGTTACCAAGGACGACCACCGAGTGGGAGAAAAAGTGCAGCGGGAGCAAGAGGAGCCTGACGATGATGTCGGTGAGTTACGGATGCAGCGGAACTTAAAATGAAAACTGCGCTTAGGAACTTGGAAGTCGTCTTTTTCAGTTGCTTTTGCGTGTTGACATTTAGGTCAAGTCCAAACAGCGGGTTTTCGGTTCAAGACGGTCCCGACAGAGGCAGTTTCGAACAGCGCGCGATGAACTCGTTTGTGCAGTGGCGTCGGAATATGTGGAAGGAGGCTTCATTTTGTTGTCCTTCCTGTTTTTTTTTTTTTTTAAATCGCTTTATTTACTGTCATGAGTGTGTTGTCAGCGTGTGATGTCATGAGGTTCATAATAGCAGGAAAGTGGTTCATCCCCTGTTAGTGGAGTACCGTAATTTTGAAATATTAACATTGGCAATGAAGAAACATTTTAGGGAGGGCGCCAATTACTCGCCGTTCAGGGCAAAGAAAGTGTTGGATCTTCACCCATGCACCTGTCAAGTCATGGGTGAAGAAACTCGGCGTTGGGGTGCGTTCTTTAAATTAGCCCGTAACATTTTTTGACAGGGAGCTCACAAAAAAAAACCAAAAAAAAACTGTAGTTTAATTTCACACTTGATGGGTGGGCTGACACTCCAGAGACCCTCAGATGTGCGTAGGCAATTAAAATGTCCCATTAAACAAATGCAATTAGCAATGCAAGGGGAGAAAAAATGAATATGCAAATTAGGGAATATCATTGACCGGGTCTGAACCAAATGCAAACTCTCCACTTTTTGTTTTTTTTTCCCTTTGAAAGACGGCGGCGTACCTCTGCTTTCCGGAGGCAGGGAGCTGCTCCCACACCACGAGGTCGCGCCCGCCGCTGACCCAGCGGTGGTCGCCGCTCCCCGTGGTCCACGCGGCGAAGCAAAGCATTCTGGGGGCTCGGGGCCAGGTCAGAGAGGCCAGGTAGCGACATTGAGGCAGGGAGAACACTGCAGGGAGAGACCAAGGAACGGAGAGGAACTTTTTCCAAAATAAGAATCATTTGCCGATTGAACGACGACCGAATCTCACTTTCTCATGAAAATCGCTCCCCGTTGTCAAGTTCAACAAATGCCCAAGCGCTCAATCAAATGTTCTGCCTGTAATTCACACCTTTGGAGTTTGAAGGGGACCCCCCCCCCCCCAAAAAAAAAGTTCTCATAATCATGATACATTTGAAAATAAGCGTCGTCCTGGTCGGACGTGCGCCTTTCGAGTGAAGCACTCACAGTTGAGCGTGCTCTCGCCATTGGCCACGTCGTAGCAGGAGCCAATGAGGAGGCCAGCTGTCTGGTGCACGCAGTCGGTCACCCCGGTGACGCTGCTGTGATTGGTCAGTCTGGAAACCGTTCCTGCGGTCGGTGCACAGATGCGATGTGAAATGTGAAATCTCAAGGCTTCCGCGAGCTGCGGCCTCCAGTCGTCCTGGCCGTTGATTTGTTCTTCACGCGACACGATGACTTGAAAGCCCCACTCACCCGTGATCCAGTGCAGGATGTTGATCCAGGGCCGCCCGTACGCGAGCAGCACTCTCTCCCCGCGGGGACTGAGGGCCAGCCGCCCCCCCGCGCAACCTGTCACCTGACCGCTCCAGCCGTGCAGCAGTCTCAGGGGGTCTTGCTCGCTACAGCGGTTCTCCCACACGGACACCCCTCCGTCGGACGAGCCGCTGAACACCAGCGGACCCTGGCACTGCGGAGAGCACGCGGTTGTCATGGTGACGCGTGTGTACCGTACTCACCGGCGCGCGTGTGCTTTCAAGGGGCAACGGGTTAGAAATAAAGGGGGCGGTACGCTCGGAGAGATGAACAATGACAGCTCGAATGCCTCAGGCGGACTGCGATGATGATTGCAAATTGAACAAAAACAGCTCGGCATTTCAATAATCATTAAAAAAAAAAAAAGGCTTTGGCTGTCCATTTGGCCGGCTTACACGTTAACAAAAGCCCATTTGGAAGCAATAAACGGGCTCGGATAAGACGCGGCGGCGGCTGAATTTTTCCAAAGGCTTTTCTACAGAGACGTTTCTTGAAAATGTGTCCTCGCGCGCTACGAGAGAGGGAGGAACATTTGTTTTCATGTCTTTCACATCCGCAAGCAGCTTAAAAATAACCCAGTGCGGAAGGCGGATCGCCATACAGGATTTTCTTTCACAAAATCCTCCTGGGAAAGGACGGAGCCAAACTCTTTGGAAAATGGCAGCCACGAGAAACCGGCGCGCGAGGTGACGTTGTAGTACTAGCTTCAGTCAGACAAAACGGGACCAAATATAGTCACCAAATGGGGATATGCAATCAATGTCATGTCACTCTATTCCCAAAATATATTTGTACAAACAAATAGCAAAGAATAGACAGAGCCTTGTCCAACAGAAGCTTCTTCCCCTCTTTTCATTTTGTTCCTGAGGGTAAATTGGTCACAAGATGGCGCCTTGGTATCGGCCGCTGTCGCGAGTTACCATTGCATTGAAATAAGGCCGCTATTGAGCAATACCTGATATCAGGACACGCCCATCTCTTGTCTGTATTATCTTGCCCACCTCCTTCTTTTGGTCAAGTCAAATATCAGACTTGCCTTTCCATCAAGTCTTTTGAGTATTTCTCTGTCTGTCGCCATGGCGATAGAGCCACTTACCTGAATGGAGGTGACCGCTTCCTGGTGTGCGTTGATTGATTGGCAGTTATCCAAAGTGCGCCAGCTCCAGGCTTGAACCTTGCCCCCGTCTGCGGAGCGGGGGTGTGACAGAGTGCGAGGTTAACGCTCAGCGACAGGCGCGCGGCGGCCATTAACGCCAGTCACGGCCGACGCACCTGAGCTCATCCGCCTGGCCTAAATTGGGCGCCAATGTGTGAGCTAGCCGCTCACACGTAACCGGCGCATTCATCTTCATACTCTCTACGCTGCTTGATAGCACATTCCTTTGTCTACGGTGGACTTTGATTGACGTGTCTTTGGTTTTACACACACACACACACACACACACACACACACACACACACAGAGACTCAAGGAGGGCAGGTGTAG
>CAAKHF010007403.1:42837-71820 GCA_901007745.1 Hippocampus kuda
CCCGCCTGTAGGTGCCGGATGTGCGCGGCGACCTTCTTCAGTAAGTCTGACATGCAGATCCACTCCAAGTCGCACACAGAGGCCAAACCTCACAAGTGTCCGCACTGCGCCAAGTCGTTCGCCAACTCCAGCTACCTGGCGCAGCACATCCGCATCCACAGCGGGGCCAAGCCTTACACCTGCTCCTACTGCCAGAAATCATTCAGGCAGCTCAGTCACTTACAGCAGCACTCACGGTACTGCAGACACCCCTCTTATGCCCTCCGCCCGCCTTCGAGCCCCTCACCTAAGTCCACGCTTGCTCCCCCTCTGTACCGTGGTATGCATATCGCGCATATCACCGGGCCATTTGAATGTCGGCTTGCATGGCGGAGACCCTCCCTCCAAAAGCTCCCAGACATCTTTTTTTCAAGAAAGGCGGCCAATCGGCCTGGCTTCGGAATCGCGCCCTCTTCGCTTTTGCCGGGAGTTTGCCATTTTGTAGCTCATTAGAAGCTCGTGTGACGTCAGCATATTTTAACACTCCCAGAAATGACTTAAAATGTGATTCAGTTCAAATGTAGTTTATTTGTAGTGCTCAGTTCATGCACAAGGCAGTTTGGTGTGCTTTCCAGCTCCATAAAATTACCAGAACACTGATCAAATAATTCCATAAACTTGAAATGAAAACCCTGGAGTGCAGCTACTATGTTTTCATACGCTCTCCGGCTGGATTTGAACATTGCAGACTTGAGGCTGGAGCAATGTCCCGTACTTTTAGCAGCATGAAAACGAACGTCAACGCAGCCTCACGGTCTTTTGTCCTGACTCGGGACACCAGCAGGAAGACGTTCGCAGAGGCCGAGAGGGTTCATACGTGGCGCAAAAAAAAAAAAAAAAAAAAATTACACTTGAAAGTTGCAAAACAACCAGCTCTTCAAAATTAGATGCCAGTGGACTGTAGTTTCGTCACAGTTAAATTCCACTGAGCTGTACTCAAAAACATATGGTACTTAAATATATATAAATATATAAATGTGCTTTAGGCCCCCCCCCCCCAAAAACAAAAAACGTTTTTTGCTCTAAAATAAATGAGCGCCCCTCATTGTATCCCACAATGCATTTTGTAAAATAGCAAACACCCGACGGTCGGTTGTGCATCAGCAAGGATGGATATTAATCACTATTGTTTCTATTTTTGGGGGAAACCATTATTTTCTGTTTTACTCATGAGTGAACCAGCATGTTTAAAAAAAAACAAAACTTACATAGTGAGTAGGGAATGAATGAATGAATAAATGATTTGGAGCACAGCCTCAGGTTTCTCTAAATTGGGGATGAGCGGTACGACTACTTCATGAAAAACAGAGTGCAATACACTTGAATTATTTTTTAAAAATCTTGCTTGACACATTTCCTCAAATAATGGCCCGTCCCAATTAAATGGCAGTTTTGTCATCCACTTATAAACGAACGCCTTCCTTCTGCGTCGAACGAATGTTCATTTTGCCAAAATAAGAATTTAATTGGTGGCTTGAAAACGAAGCGCACGACAAGGTTGCCGGGGAAGTTCATGTTTGATTGCTGCTCACAATCCGTCACACTTTCCTTTGTATAATTAGACGTCGGATTTGCTGCCACCTAAAATGATCCGAACCCGTAAATTGTTTCATTAACCGCTCCCGCCCTCCCCTTACCTTTTCCTTACCTTTCGTAAAGAAAGTGTTGTCACATGGCCATTGCTGCTCCAAACTGCCAATTGGTCACAGCAATCTCATTTCCAATTGCTCTTTAATCACCTCACGAATGTCATTGTCAACACTTTGCTCTCCTATTTCCATTGATGTGCCCTCTCATTTTGTCTTTGCCTGACTGCATGCTCTTCCCTCCTCTCTGTCTGCGCTTTCCCCTGTACAATTACTTTCACCTTTTAACCATTCATGTCTTTGTTGAATAATGTCCCACCATTAATACTCGTGTGTGTGTGTGTGAAATAACCACGCGCTGCCCTGCTCTGCTTTTTTTTTTTTGTGCTGCTCGTTCATCCTCCCGTTGCCAGCAAGCGTTTGCATACTGTCGGTGTTTGCACAAGCCCAATCATGCATGCGCATTCTTGACATGTGCTTTGTGAAGCTGTGTACACACATGGGCGGCGTGTGCACACACGAGACATCCCCCCCGCCCCCGACCCCTCATTCGCATGTGAGTCATGCGACTCCAAATTCCAATTTGAATAACTTTGCTGCTTCGCTGTGTGCATGTTTGCCATTCTCGTTGCTTCTGTATTTGTTGTCAGCGCAAATTTGAATTATGATGACCTCAAATAGTTTTTTTTTCATTCCATAACATGAAACAGTATGAATGGTCTTTTGTAATTTGCGTCAAGTGGAGCTGGAGTTAAAATCAAAGTTGCACAGCTCCCCCGGAACGCGACAATGTGCAGTGGCCACATGTCACAGTCTGCTGGTTATGTTCCACATAATGCGAGATTATCTTCACTTCAGCGTTCCTCCATTTTTCTAAAGAAATTGGGACCGAGCCCTGCCGCTAACAATAAAAATCTGCCAGGAATTGGAACTTTTATAGTTGCCACAAGACAGTGGCAAAGTACCACACAGGTGGCGGCAAAGCATGGCATGAAACGTCCCAATTCACTTCAACACAGTTCCCTGGCACCGAGACGGCACCAACGCATGACCTATCTATGTATTGGACATGACACAAAAACAGAGGGAAGGCAACTCTTTGAGGA
This sequence comes from Hippocampus kuda, assembly GCA_901007745.1. Taxonomy (NCBI): domain Eukaryota; kingdom Metazoa; phylum Chordata; class Actinopteri; order Syngnathiformes; family Syngnathidae; genus Hippocampus; species Hippocampus kuda. Next base: position 45,569 of record CAAKHF010007403.1, read on the forward strand.
AATGCGTTTTTTTCCCCAAATATATATATATTTTGTTTAATATTAAATCTTTGTACAAAATTGGATTTCATCTCCAGTAAAAGTCTTTTAAAAGTGCCTTTTATTTTTCAGAATCGACCACGGCATGTAGGAAAATATTTAGAAATGCCGAAGCAGCAAAGTTTCTGAACACAAATTTGCCGCAACCATAAAGATGACTCTCATTTCATTATCACCAAAACGAGTGTCCTGACAATTTTTGTAACCGCCCACCACCCAACACCCCCAACCCCGTTCCCTCGCTGATGTGTGTTCATCGCTCGGTAATGTGCTGACAATTTAAGACCACATGTTGTGGAATTTGACCTCTAAAAATAGATGTGGTGTGTCTCTCCCCCCCCCCCCCCTCGTCAGCAACCACACGGAGTCGAAGCCTCACAAGTGTCCCCATTGCACCAAGTCGTTCGCCAACTCCAGCTACCTGGCCCAGCACCTCCGCATCCACACGGGCGTGAAGCCCTACACCTGCTCCTATTGCCAGAAATCATTCAGGCAGCTCAGTCACCTACAGCAGCACAACAGGTAAAAACGCTCGAGTTTGGCGGGGGGGGGGGGGGGGGGGGGGTGCTCTTTGGCTCTGTGCACCACTCAATAATCGTGCTTTTAAATCAGGATTCATACCGGAGATCGGCCGTACAAGTGTACGCATGCTGGATGTGAGAAATCCTTCACGCAGCTCTCCAATTTACAGGTGAGGGGGGGGGGGGCGAGGGGCTTTCCTTCATTATTCACTGACAAATTCACCTCATCGCTGGTTGTTCTCAGGCCAAAGCCCTGACACATAAATGCACCGTGATGCCTTCACTTCTGTCCGATTTTTATTCATTTTGTTTGGGTTGACTTGTGAGCAAAACTCCACCCAGCACACTTTGCAACAAGCAACACTTGGGCTAATTGCTCAAAAAATGAGGCTCCGAGCTTCTTGGCAGTTACATTACAGTTGAAGATTACTGCCAAATATTGGAATCGGCACCAGCCACCCCAAAAATCCATATCAGTTGGGCCCTACTTGTATTTTTGTGTGTGTGTGTCTTAGTTCTTTTAATTTTTTTTTTATAATTGTTTTAGGGGGAATCTAGAACAGATTAATGACATTTCCTCGCATTCTAATGACGGAAAGATGTTTTGTGCTACAAGTGTGGTCATGGAATAAATTAAAATCGTAAGACGGGCGTGTCAAAATATTTTTTGTTGCAGTTACGGTTTTCCTTGGCGGGCCATTGCATATAAATGTTAAGTCACTTTCTCAAATTTTTACATATACAGTACACAACAAATAGATGGATAACTTGTTTTGCCATCAGACGTCAAGAAAATATTTTTTTCAACCCTTAAAGTTGCCGTAGAAATGCTTGCAAGATCTCCACGTTATTTATTGCATAGGACAACTTGAAACGTTGGTACAGATTTTAGTAAGCATCAGGGAAGTTGTTTTAGTATCGCGGGCCGCATAGAAGGATGTGGCGGGCCACATCTGGCCCCTGGGCCTCGAGTTTGATTTTTTTTTTCCTCAATTTATATGGACAAAGGAGCCATGCGGGAGATGGCGGAATTATGATGAGGAAACGAGGCGTTGCTTTTCTTTCTCGACATTCAATGATGATGTCACGTCATGGAGACTTCTACTAAAGATGACGTCACCTCATTGCCGCGTGTAATAAATGGAAGGTCTGCGTGGCTGAAATGCGACCATTTCTTATCATACTGTATGCAGTACGTTTACAATATCCTGGTCAAGGAGCTAGTTTACATTTGTAAAATCTTTGCCTTCATATCTCTTGTTCTGTCGGGTGAAAGGTCATGAAAATAAAATCTATTGTCAAATAAATCTTCTCTGAAGGGACGGGGAATACTGATGTTGCTTTTATAAACACAATCTTCCACAATGTTTTAGTTTTGCAGATAATTTCCGAAAATAATTCTTACTTTATTTACATTCTTAGTACATTAATGTGCTTTATAACAGGTCATTTTAACTTTGTTTTTTTTTTTGTTTTGTTTTTTTAAATGCGGAAAATTTCAAACTTTCAAGCCGCAGAATCAAGATTTGCTCTCCGCAGAATCCGGATTGTTTACCGTGGAGTCTATAGGTTTTCTCCGGAGGACTAATTAGGCTCCGAAACTCTTACGTTAAAGTGAGAAGACGTAACACTTTTGCTCCCATCTTGTGGCATCTTAGGCAATTAATAATCTTTTGTTAATTACTGTGTGTGGATTTCACTATTGGCAACGGGGCTCACCCATGCACAAATCTGATTCCCTGAGGTTTTTTTTCTTTCCTAAATGTGTCACTTGAATCACGCTGTGCAAATCCAGCCTTAGACATGTTCCAAAACGTCTCACTGTGTTCTTAACCCTCCCCCGCCCCACCCTCCAACAACCCCCTGGTCCTAATAAAGTCCCATCGACGTCAGCACAACAAAGACAAACCTTACAAGTGCTCCAATTGCAACAAAGGCTACGTGGACGCCGCCAGCCTGGAGGTGCACATGTCCAAACACACGGTCAGGCATGCCCGGATCTACTCGTGCGGCCTCTGCAACCGCACGTACACCTCAGTAAGACCAATATGCATTTGTGAAGAGAATTCCCAGTGGCCTCAGTGGTGCCACACGCCTGCCAGCTACTTTACACCGTATAGTCACATGTCCACTGTCTCCCCTCTACCCTCACCCCAGGAGACGTATCTTGTGAAACACATGGAGAAACACGGCCAAGAGCAGTTGAACGCTTCGGACGCCGTGGCGGCGCAGCAGAGCCAAAGCCAGGCGGCCCGCGCTCAGTCCGGAGCTCGGGGCCAGGCGGAAGGCTCAGAAGGCGCGGCAAGCCGAGCCGGACACGGCCAAGGCGGCTACGGCCAGCCGGACGCCATGCCCTGTCCCTTTGACCTGCACCAGTACAAGACGGTGTCGGCAGGAGACATCCAGTACAAACCCGTCGGCGTGTCGGATATTCCATCCCACAAGGACCTCTGTCTAACTGTGTCGTCTTCCAGTATCCAAGTGGAGCACCTCAACTCGTAAAAGACGGAGGGGGGAGGAAAAACGCAGAGGACATAAAAGCAATACTAAAACGGAATGGGGAATTTTTGGAACTGTGCCTGGGAATGTTTTTTTTTTTTTGTTTCACCAACAGGACAAGCAATGTGGGTTTTATTTTACTCCAAGTGTCCTCGCGGAGGGAAATGTATGTGAAAGGCTGCCGTGAAAAGATTTACAGTCCATCACAGTGATGGTTTAAAAATGGAGAAGAAAAGGAAGCGAGAGAGTGCCTGTCTTTCGTGTCGTTTTATCACCTTCTGCTCTTGTGTACAAATGCAGCGTGCGGGTCATAACCATGTTATGCTCTGGAGAGTATTTGGAATGACTTTTTACATCAGTGTTATTAACTTTTACTGCGTGGCATACTTTAATGTTAAAGGGACAGAGGTTATTTCCTTGTCAGGAAAGTCAAAAATAACAATCATGTATTTGTAGATACATTGTATACTACCAGCTGATAACGTGTGACGTGTGTATGTACATATAAATAATGGATATCTAAATGCAGGCTGTCGCGGTGTAATCCCATCATTCTGCTTTTTGTGTGTGTCTTATCAGTGTCTAGCTTTGAAATAAATTCAGAATAATGTTTGTTATACGCAGTTATGGACACACTTGCACATCTGACTTTTTTTTTTTTAATAATGAAAATAAAAAAATGTTTGCATTTTGCATTTATCACTGGTTTGTTTATGGACATTCATCATATTCAGTTGCATAACATGCAAATAAGAAATTACATGTCTGAAATTGACTTCGATTTAAAACAAATATTGGAAAAAAGAACTCAAGAAATTAGTTAAATGTAATTGTCTGTGTAAATAATGATCAATAAAAGTTTTGGAACCTTTATCCCTGGTTTGTTTATGCACATTCAGTTACACCATTTGCAAAAACTAAAAAAAAATGTCTGAAATGTGCTTCAACCAATTCCGAAAAATACTATGAGTGAAAATCTAAAATTAGATTCGTTAATGATCAAAAATGTAACCGTCTCACATTAAAAAAAGAACATGGACCGTTAACAATGAATTTGCATACCGGTAATATGCAAAAAAAAAAAATTGTATTGAACTGGTTCCTAAAATGTGAATGGTTTCTAACATTACATTTAGGTAAAGATGTAACAGGAAAATATATATACATGTGTAATTCAATAAAATAAAACTACAGCGTTTATGAAGTTGTCAGAATTCTCAAACCCGCTTTCGTCAAACGCGTCAAATAATCGTAGTCGCGTTCGCCGGAATGGACAAAGGTGACAAACACGCTTTTTTACACAAACCCACGTCGACGCTCGGCTAGGCATAATTGTCAAGTAGAGATGCCGTGCCTCATTTGTTGGATCTGTTGGTCCAAACCACAGAAAGTAATTTATCGTTAAGCAAAAAAAAAAAATTCCCACAGCTCCTGACGCGGCATTGTGAAGTGTTTACAAAGTGGACAAAACTAACAGACCTCATTGTCTGGGGGAGCACAATCGGTCACGGTTAGCATTTCAGTCACATTTCGTCGTTGAAATTTAAAAAGGCTGGTGTCAGTTAATTAATATGGTATGTGGTAATACACTTTTGGTAATATAATTGACATCAAAGCTAAGTTATTTGGATCCCATCTCGCTCGGTTCGTGAACATCGCGATGGTTTCACCCGACATTCTCCGCAGTCTGCAGTCAAATATGGCGTCACTGAAAAGTGGCCAGAGTCGAAAAACTTCGCCGCTGTAAAACATCGCCAGATACCCGGGGACGTAACGACGACATTTACAAACAAAAGTAGTACCCACTATCCGTCGGAGACATGCCCCGGAAAAAGCCATTTAGCAACAAGCAAAAGAAGAAGCAGCTGCAAGTCAAACGGGAAAGAAAGCGAGGTAAAAAAAAGAAAAACTGGCATGAAGCGTTACCCTTTTAGCATTAGCTCTTAGCCAATTAAACTTTCTGGAAATGCTACTCGCTGTTATCGTCATTGTGGTGGCACGTTACGTCAAGCTAATTATTAGCTTGTTTATAGGACATTGTTGTCATTGCAAACGGTACAATAATAATCTACTGACCGCGAGAATTAGTGGTCTTGACTTCACAATTGATGTCAAGTGTGCAGAACTGTATGCATATGATACTAACTGTATGCATACATGCCAGTGTTTGTATTATTAATTTCCATTCATATCTGCCTCTCGTTATTGCAGACTGTGACACTTTGCTTAGCACATTTACGTCATTGTGCAATAGAATGATCTTTTATCCATTCTGGCAACGGGTTCATAAACCGCTATTGGGTGTTTTGTAATTCATTAATATTTAATAATGCATTACTATGTACTTCGTACTAGCTTTCCGGGGATTGAATGTAATTAGACATGCTGGCTAAAACTTTACTGTCTACAATAATTTCCTTTCAAGTACAGTGGTGCCTTGGCATACAAGCGACCCTACTCCGCTCCCAGATGACGTTTTTGTTTTTGTCAAACAAAACAAAGAGAAATACATGTGCATTTAAAAACTTTTAAGCTTTGGGGTCTGCTAGCTTAATGCTAACAAATATTTGGAGACGACATTGATGGAAGATAGATTCAATATGGCATTTTATAAAGCTCTCAGCGATGGAAGTAGTCATGTTTGAGTTAGGATAGTTTTGTTCAAATTTGGAAGAACTCTTTTATTTTTTCCCACCCTTAATACATGGTTGATTTATCGGAACTCTATTGGCACATCCTCAAAATCAGGTGACTCAGACTTGCGTGCAAAAAAAAAAAAGTGATTGGGACATCCCCAGTTGTGACTGAATGACTGGTTTGCCTTCGCAGGTGACACAGGCTCAGGACCAAGCAGCCGGAATGCCAGCATGGAGCGTGGGGGAGATCGGCAGTCGGACACGTCAGACAGCGAGACCACCGACATCCTGAGGATAAATCAGCAGCCGTCAGGCCGAGAGGGCAGACATGATCCCAATAGGTGACTTTGCCCGTGCACTTAAGCTTGCATCCCTTTTCCATAGCAACACATAAACGGGAAAACATTTCTGTAAACACATGAACACGACTTGACATGTTAGTCTTCAGGAGACATACAAAATTCAAACAGGAAGGCCAGAGCAGAGGTTTGAACCCTGAACCTCAGAACTGTTAGGCACTTGAACAAATAAGCGCCACACCTTAAATCGATACCTCCTTTCACCCAACAGGATCAAAAATAGCTCCTGTATATAATTTTTGTTTGCCATTAAAACAACCATGTGGACATTGTAGACAACGTGATAAATGGCACGCTTCAACCATTTGCCATGTTTGTCATTTACCGGAATACATGAGCACCGCACTTGAAATAAATGCCTCTTCTTTCTCCCCTCAGAAACAAAAATATGTAATGGCTATCATTTGTCATCAAGACAACGTGGTCGATGCCGCGCCCAATTCATTGCCAGCATGCCTCTAATGTATGCCACCTTTCCCCCTCTGGAAAAAAGAACAGATGGCTTCTTTGCTTTGACTGAGACCCAGCAGTAGACTCAACTACGGCACACCCCGCCTGCGGAGCAAGCGTGGCATCTGTAAAGCTGAAATTTCCTGTGAAGTTAAATGCTTGTGATTCCTCTCGGGAGGTTTCGTCTTCACTTTGAAAAGGAGAGCAAAGAGGAAGTGGAGAAGCGGAAGAAAATGGCCCGGGAGAAGATCCTGCTGCCCATCTCGGACAAACAACTGGAAATCGGCATCGAGGACATCTACCCGCCAGAGAGAGGTCTCTCTCTTTTTTTTCTTTCTTTTTTTATGTTCTGCACATGATGTTTCTCAAAATAGAAGTGTGCTTAATGGATGCGCACTTGTCATTGTGAAACTCGATTATTCCAGGCCTGGGTTTCCCACGACGGCCGCCCTGGAACTACGAGATGAGCCGAGCTGACTTGCTGAGGAAAGAGGAGAAGTCGTACAGGCAGTACCTGGATGACTTGCATTCCAGGAACCCGCCCGGATCCCTCAGCCATTTTGAGCACAACCTGGAGGTAAAACAATGAGCCCAAATGTCTTTGCAAGCATCTCCGTTGATTTTCAGTTGTGTTCTATGAGAGCGGGGCTCCCCGAGTCACCTGTCCTTGGCCCATGCCATTTGGTACCAGGCGACACAGAGAGAGGGGGAAATAATAGCGGAGCATATAAAGCGAGCAAACCAGCATTTTTATTTTCACTTCTCCGAGATTTTGTAAACTCTTCTAGAGGAAGACGCCATGATGGAGTGGAAAACTATTTTGATTTTAAACGTGACGTGAAAAGTGGTGAGATTGTCTATTATGTCCGCCCGTGGGATAGACGCAGTCATATTGCAACTAGCTAGGAGAGCAGTCGGTACATGAATAAAAGGTGGACCTGCCGTATTCCCTTTGACAGAACCCTTGACTTTTTTTTTGTCTTTACTGTTGCTGGCTGAGAAGAATGTAATTCCATAAGGTACCACTAGCTGGCAGTAGTTTCCTCCGAAATAAACCATCCGGATTGTAAGCAAGGAATAATGTTGAAGATGAGTTGAATCGTTAAGTCTCTTCATCTTTTCTTTCTTCTTTTCTGTTTCTCTCAGACATGGAGGCAGCTGTGGCGAGTGTTAGAGATGTCAGATGTCGTCCTGCTCATCGTGGACATCCGACACCCAGTAGGTGGCCTGATGTATCAAAAGTAACGCTTTTGCGAGGGCACTTTGGCTGCGGTATGGCGTTCGCATGAGCCAGACGATGTTTGCGCACACGCCCGCTACTTTTCGGCGGGCGGACAAAAGCGTTCTAATTCTTTTAAAAAAAATTCCTCTCCCTAGTCATGGTGGAAGATTTTTTTTCCCTAACGGGTTGATTGTTTTGATTTCTCCATTGCTACAGGTTCACCCTACTCCATCCATGCATACTCCCCCCTCGAACCCACCACTTCTACTTATTCTGCAGAATGATCCTGGCTAATCCCTTAACATACCACCTGCTGGACAGATTTTAAATGATTTACAATGCAGACAAGCCTGATCCTAACTCAGAGGCCACGTCAGACCCTTCTGCACACTATAATGCAAAAAAATAAATAAATAAAAAAATAAATTAAGGAAATGACGTATAAATACGTCATGGGTAGCGAGCCGTAGCGGGTTTTCAAGATGTTTTTATACGTCTTGAGAATTGTGAGTTAATACCAGACACATCAGAACCACAACTATATGTATGCAAGCAATTTAAAAGTCGGTATATATTTTTTCTCCTTTATAGGCAGAATTTTTGACACAGTGCGTTCATGCAGGTATAAGAATAAGAATAATAAGAATAAGAAAACCTTTATTAGTCTCGCAATGGAGAAATTATAAGTATACCTTATCATGTGGCCCGTGTATGTTTTTGTGTGCCGGGGATTTTTCTTCTCACTCGAGTTTCGAGTGTCATTTAAGCGCATGTAATTAGTGAGCATTAATTACGGCATCATGTGCCTCCCAGGTGCTGCAGTTCCCCCCCGAGGTGTACCGCTACATCACCGGCGAGCTGAAGAAGCACATGGTGCTGGTGCTGAACAAAGTGGACCTTTGTCCACCGCCTCTGGTGATCGCGTGGAAACACTACATGACTTCGCAGTTCCCGCAGCTGCACATCGTCTGCTTCACCTCCCACCGCGGCCAGGCCTATAGCACAGGTGCGTGCGCATTGTGAAAGAAACCTGCCAATTTGGTAGACCCGGGGCAGTATTTCCTAACATTAATTGAGCCCAGCTACTTACTTATATCACAGCACGATATAATTGACAATGATATTGGATTATTCCCCGCATCAGATCTGATGATCTTTGGCGGCGCGGTTGGGATCGCTGGCCGAGAGAACGTTTGGCCTTGTTGATGATGTAACCATTGCCTACTTGTTTGCTGGCTCACAGTGCTCCAGAAAAAGCGCATGAGGCGCAAGGCTGACTGGAGTCATGCCGGCGGTCCCACAGAGATCCTGAAGGCCTGTCAAGATATCACCACTGGAAGAGGTGAGCGAGTCGGGCTGGTCGACATTGACCCTTTCATGCGACTCTTAACACATCGGCGCGAGCCCGTTTAAAAATGTCGTCTTCGCGGCATGCAGTCGACCTGTCCAGCTGGGAGCAGAAGATCCAGGCCAATGCCGTTGCCGAGCAACAAGACGACGAGGGCCCTGACGAGGAGGCCGCGTCGGTGCTCGTGGAGCATCAGAGTGATAGCGCCCTGGAGATGAGTAACCCGACGCAGGAGCTTTACAAAGATGGCGTTCTCACCCTGGGTTGCATTGGTCAGTTTCTCCTTTCCGCGGCATGACACGACACTTGAAAGTGGAACACCGACTGTTCCTTGCTTGCTTGATTTCCAACTTCTAATTTTAAAAAATGGAAAGAAAATACTTGAAATTAGTCCATTCCCGACTCTGCCTTTGCAACTGCCGCTACAATTTTTTCAGGAACATTTTGTACCATTCAACGATTTAAAGTTTCAAGGGAAGCTACAAGTGTCAAATACAACGAAGATAAATGACAGCGTTCATGAGCAATATGGAAACAGCTCTGCGTGAATGATGCCCCCCCCCCCCCCCAAAAAAAAACCCCAAACATTTCTAATTTCTTCCTGCTGCAGCCAGACTTTTGGAAGCGCTCTACTTTTGTCTCAATGAAGCTTCTGCGCTTACTTCCGCATTGTTCCTCACCAAAAAGTTAGTGAGAAAGTGGTGCTTTTGTCGAAATGAAGCCTCTCGACTCACTTCAACATAGTTCCTGGAGGCTGAAGCAATGCAGTACTTTTGACATCATCACGATGATGGTTTGAGCTCACGCTTTTGAGGTATATTTTTTGCCGAAAATGTTGCCGTCCAACTCAGAATTAAGCCACTTTTGGGAAATGGCACTTTTGAAGTTTCTCTTCTCGGCCTTACCCCGCCATTGACGGGGTAGAGGGTTTACGCCAAAAATCGGTGCGTAAATAATTCCAAAGGTTTATCATCCCTGATTGTTGTCTTAAGATGGCAGCAAAGCACGACTTTTCTATTAAACAGGGCTATGGCTTGTCTAAATAAAGCTCCTTCACCTCACTCCAACACCGCTCCCTCCAATCCGAAATCCATGACCAGCTGAATTCATCGGTACCCATATGCGGCGGGAACTGGACTGTGTTACTGATATGAAAAATTTGGAATGAGAGCTGCCACTCTTGAATAAAATGTGGCAAAATGAAGACCGAACGGCAGAGAGAACACGCCTGAACGCCCACTGTTTTCTTTTTTTTAGGCTTCCCGAATGTTGGCAAGTCATCCGTCATCAACAGCCTGGTTGGCCGGAAGGTGGTGAGTGTGTCACGGACCCCAGGCCACACCAAATACTTCCAGACCTACTACCTCACCCCCACCGTCAAACTCTGCGACTGCCCCGGCCTCGTCTTCCCCTCGTGTGTGGATAAACAGTTGCAGGTACGAGGGAACTTTTTCCGCCCCCCCCCCCTCCCCCTACCTCACCCAAACTTCTCCCTTGTAACGTATTTTGTTTCCTTAGATTCTGGCTGGCATCTATCCGGTGTCGCAGCTGCAGGAGCCGTACAGCTCAGTGGGTTATCTGTGCGAGAGGACGCCCTTCCTCTCGGTGCTGAAGCTCAAGCATCCTAATTTAGAAGAAGTCAACACCCATCAAGGAGACCAGGTTTCGACGGAGGCCCCCTGGACCGCCTGGGATGTTTGCGAGGGTACGTGCCTCTCCTTTTAACTCATTCACTCCCAAAGACGTTTTTAAACGTCTTTTCAGACTTGGTCCAGAATTGGCTGGTACTGAATGAGTTAAGAAGGGAACTCCTCCTTTAAAGTTGCCGAGTAGTCCCGAATGGGAAGGCGTGTCTGAAGTCGAGTATATCAATGCGGCGGAGTGATTATTTATGTTTATGTGTGTATTTGTTTGTGTTTGTAGCGGCTTCAGTAGTGCATTCACGACCTGGCTGCAAACAGAGGGGAGCGCGTTTTCAAAAGCACAGTCAGCGTTGCCAACGTTGGCAAATTTTCCAACCCCTTCAGCAATTCGTTTCCCAAAAAAGCAATTTGCGACTTTAATTCCCGCTGAGAAACAAACTATATGAACAGAATCATTTTCCCTGAGAGGAAATCACAGTCACTGAACATTTCCAAAGCCGTACCACCCATTGATTCATTGCGAAAGCAGGTACTTATTGACATGTTGGAAACGTCTGACCGTACCGTGTGCCCTTCATAAGTAGCGTTTCCTTTTCTGAAGCGCATTCCCCCTGAAAAAGTTAATCTTAACTTGAGATGGCTCGACTTTTGGAGGAATGCGCTGTATTGATTGCTCTTCTTGATCTCCAGCGTGGGCCGAGAGGAGGGGCTACAAGACGGCAAAAGCGGCCCGCAATGACGTCTACCGTGCGGCGAACAGCCTCCTGAGGTTAGCCACTGACGGCCGCCTGTGCCTCTGCCTACGGCCGCGTGGCTACAGCTGCTTAAGAGGTGAGCTTGATTCTTCATCTCAGTTTTTCCCCTCCCGCACGCTTTGACTGCATTTAACTTTTCGCGCCTCAAACATCTGAACAACCTTTTTCTCCTGTAAAATACAACAATGAAAGTGTGTTTTTTGGTGGCAAAGTAATGTATTTACATTGAATCACCGGTTTACCAGTTTTACATTTGACAAACTTTACAAACTATTTGCACGCTATTTAGTAGACGTAGTAGTATTGAGTAGTGTGTGAGCATGCATGCTTGCCATGCATGTGCATGCGTTTGTACGGAGATTACGTCATCGCTTCTACTCCTAAATCTCGGTTATATTTTCTTTCTTTTTTTGACAGTCTTTGTAGTAGATTTAATTTCTGTGAATTTCTCCATTGTGAGACAAAGAAAGGTTTTCTTATCTTTTCTTATCTTAACGTGATGAACACTTCAATCACAGCCTGCATTTAAGGGTCCACCATGTTTTAGGAGCTTACACATTTTCATGATACACGCTGAGCTCATTCAAGAGTGATCCGATGCTGCCATTTTCCCGCCATAGTTAATGTCAAATCCCCACCAGCTAAATGATCATACCAGAATCGGCAAAGACCTTTCTCCCCTCATTCCTTACCAAAAAATAAATCTATGCAGTTGACGGTAGGTGATGTCGACGCCGCTCTGAGTCAAAAGATTGTTTTGAAAGTATTCCTTTGCACCTGATCATACTCAGTTTAGAGTCAATGTGGTGGTCATGATTAACCTTCAGACAACTGCGACTGAAACACACGACGAGAGTTGCAAACGTGCGGAAAATACCCGGAAAGTTTCCAGTAAATTGGATTCACAATTGATATAACGGCGGCACGAAGAATGTTGTACGATATTGTGAGGGGAACAATAATAGCACAATTCTTCATGAAATAATTTGGAAATTAAATACATTTACAATTTGCCTTCATGTTCAGAGCATTGGGAAAGCCACACCGACATCCCGGAGATCCTGGCGCTGCAAGGACGGACGTCGGAGGAGGACGCCGCGGGCAAGAGGGATGACGAAGAGGACGGCGAGTCCAGCACCGAGCCTGAGGAAGAGCGAGACCGAGACGCGGACGACGATGACGACGGCGACGAAGACGAGGGCTTCGGACAGCCCAGGCGGAAGGAGCAGACGACAACCGGCTTGGCCGCCAACATGTTTCACGTCCTGCGGGAGAACGAATGTGAGTGAAGGAAAGGAGTTTTGTTTTTTTTTCCTTTTCTGACAGTCTCCCGCTCCAACTCCTTCATTCCGGTTTCCTCCTCCCCGACCTCTCAAGATGCCTTCCATCTCATGTGTAGTGATCCTTTCCAATATACACACGATAAGGATTCCAATGCTCATTGTTTTGGATTTCTGCGGACCTTGAAGCAGAATTAACACCCGAGGAAGCTAGTTAGCATGCCTGCTGAAGAGACTGTGCGACAACACGGCGTCTGCTCCTGCACTTTCCTGCACTTCAGCAAAGCCACTAGATGGCAGAAGGTACTGAACAAAATCACCTCCGGGCTTCTCACCTCCCATTATTTCTTCATACATATTGCATAATGGATGCGGAATGGTTGCCGGAGCTCAGCGAATCAAATTGAAAGTTTAAGAAAAAGCCGCACATCCTTAGCTGATATTTGCACACTCGAGTCCCTAATACAGAACATATTTTTCTACTCCATGCTGTGCCTCAGCTCTGCTTGTTAATGCACAATTTTTTTCCTCCTGGTGTCAAGCGGCGTGTGCGGGATTCGTTTTTGTGCGCGTGTGCATGTTTTCAGAAGAGAGGAGGAAAAAAAAAAAAGCATCATTCTGGTTCAGGGATGGGCATCGTCAACTGTCGCCAAAAGGTTGAAGGCAAAGTAGAGTGCACTGCTTGGCTGCAGTCAGCAGGGGCACTGTCGAGTCAGTTTCAGCTCGTTGCCATGTAAAGCGGTGCACACATACCGGCAATAATGCGATCAAAGTTGGCAGCGCCCAATTGTTGGATGTGAATGATTCGCCTGTGGTGCGGGTGTCTTAAGAGTGTGTTTTTTTTGGGGTTTTTTGTTCCCGCCCTCTCTCTCAAATCTCAGAAAACGACCGAGGTGGACAATCGTAAATGGTAAACCTGTTCAGTATTTTTGATCTTGCTCCATACACGACAGGACTAGTAAAAATGTACTTGATGATTTTGTTTTTTTTCCTTGATCATGTGTGTCGTCTGCCCCTTTTTAAAAACATCACAATTCTAGAAAGAACCAATTCCAAATGCAAGTGTGGCACGTACGTCAACTGGAGAAGTTCCAAAACAATGTTTATCCCCCCCCAAAAAGAAATATGGCAAAAATTGTCGAAATTTGATTAAATTCATCATACTCACCAGTGAAGAGAGATTTATGAAACGCATTAACTTGTGCAGAGCGCGTCAGATGTGATTTGCTATTCAAACTTGGCCTGCTCTGACCAGCCAATCGGGACGGAAAAATGCTGTGATCGCCCTCCGAGGCAAATAAAAAATCTGATTAGTAAAAAAAACAGTCCTGCTGCTGCTGTCGGCGAAGTTGTATTTGCCAGCACTACAGATTTTTGAAGGCTGGAATTTGATGGGGGACAAAAGAAATAAAATAATTCACATCGATGTTCTAGAAGCCGAGCAACCCAAAAGAAACACTTTGAAATAAAGAGAAGAGAATCTGAATAAATGAAATCACTTCAATGGGGGGTGGGGGGGGTGAACATTTCGAAGGCTTGTGAAGATAAGAGACTAAACCGCATGCGTTTACCCTTCCGAAAAAAAAAATTGACCTTATCTGTGGAAAGTTGAACTTCATCCACACTTTTGCACAACTTCATCTCAGTATGACACTGGCGTCAAAAACCTTCTGATAGATTTTCACTCTCCCACCCAATAACAATAGTTACCAAAAAAAAAAAGAATAATAAATGCTCTTCCCTCACGTGGTCCTAATCAATACAATGGCGTGACCTCGCGGGCAAGATGCCAAATGCACAAATTGCTAGCCGGGCTCATAAGCTGTCAATCACGGGACATGAGAGCGTCATGCCGCTCTCGGGTCAGCAGAAAGCAGGAGTCGCAATCCGAGGTTCCAGACCTCCGCTTCGGGAGAGTATCGCCTTTCTGAGAGCGCCGCGTTCTTTGGTGCGGCTTTGGATTCCAACGTCGAAACCTGGAGTCTTTTAACTACTTGGCTTCACCATCGCTTTTAAAAATGGGAGTATGCCACGCTCACTCCAACAAAGCACTTCGACTTTTTGCTTTTTGGGGAAAGATGTTCTTTCATCGCGGTGTGAGGCGGGGTCGCATCGTCGTCATCCTCGCCCGACTTTTTTTCCAAAGCAAACAAAACTGCAGTTATGAGCGTTTTGTTTTTTTCTCCCCAAGCGTTCTACGTGTTCCTTTAACCGCACGGGAGGCGGCGAAGGAGATGACGGCTTCCATGTGTCCCGCCTCGATAAGCAACCGGCGTGTTATGTCATTGAAACGTGACTTTGGCATCACCCGGCGCTTATCTTGTCATGTTCGCCATAGACTGACTTTCCACTCCATCATGCATATTATCGCGATCTTCCCAGTGTGATAAAAGCTGACTTTTTAAGTGCAGTCTGCCTCTCTCCATCATATGGTATTGACATAAATGTTTTTTCTTTTTTTTTTTCCTCATGAGACAGGAAGGTTATAAAGTGTAAATCCTGGATGTGTGTCATGATACTTGCCCCATTCCTTTTGTTCCAGAATCTCTTAAGTGGACTGCTTTCCGCAATAAAAAAAAGATCCTTCAAGCCATCTTAGGGGTTGTTGTATCTGTAAACAAACTTAAACCTGCCTGAAGGGCAGAGGTGGGCGACTCGAGTCGCAGGCCGCGACTCTCGCGGCCACTTTTCGACACTGAGACTTGGACTGCAATTGACTTTGACTTGGGACTCATGAATTGATTTGCATGTTTACATTTAACAACCTGCTTTTTCAAGATAGTGTAACGCCTAGAGCATGAGGCCACTTCCTGAGGCAAGTATGGATTCAAGGATCGAATTGGGAAAAAAAATGGCAAATATGGGAATATTAGAGCCGCAACAAGTCTAACGTCTAAATTCATTGTCATTACAAAAAGATAAATACATTTACACTTCCCGGTAAATAGGTGTTTGAAAACATACAGTCCTAAAATATTGTACTTAAAATAATACAACTCAACTAACCATAACAACAGTGCTGTATTGTATTTAAAAAAAACAAAACAAACTTTTAAGCCATTCTAACATTCATTCATTCATTCATTCATCTTCCAAACCGTTTTATCCTCACTAGGGTCGCGGGGGTTGCTGGAGCCTATCCCAGCTGTCTTCGGGCAGCAGGCGGAGGACACCCTGAATTGGTTGCCAGCCAATCGCAGGGCACACAGAGACAAACAACCATGCACACTCACACTCACACCTAGGGACAATTTTAGAGTGTACAATCCGCCTGCCATGCATGTTTTTGGAATGTGGGAGGAAACCGGAGCACCCGGAGAAAACCCATGCAGGCCCGGGGAGAACATGCAAACTCCACACAGGGAGGCCGGAGCTGGAATTGAACCCGGTACCTCTGCACTGTGAAGTCGACGTGCTAACCACTGGACTACCGGGCCGCCCATTCTAACATGATGCACAATTTTAAAAAATGTAATTAGTGATTCTTTTGCATACCACTAGAGGGAGCCAGTACAGCATTAATTAGCATTACAAGTACCCCAGTTTGAGAATCACTTCAGTAGATGATGTGGACACTGATTTGAGAAAACGACGCCATTGTGAATCTGTTCATCTAACCATCTCATTCATGAACTCACAAATTAATGACCGCAAGGACAGATTCTCAGTGCCAAGTGGCACGATGTGGCACCCCACAGTAATGCGCTGAGGGCACACAACTCAAGGACTTGGCGTGAGCACTGGGAAAGCCCGTCTCAAAATCTTTGATGTAGTGGGGGTGCAAACAATGAAACGCAAATGGCAGCGCTTTTCGATTGAATATGACGTTCCATTCCGTGATGAGAGACGCCCGGTCACAGCGAGCGGCTCCTCGTTAGAAATTTATAAATTGTGGTGTCCAGGGAATTGGGATTTTTTTTTCTTTTTTGGGGGGTCGGGGAGGGTGTACACGCAGTTAGCTAGCTCGCTAAGCAACTCGGAAAGTTAGCTAGCTCACTAAGCAACTCGGAATTGTACCGGATAAGCACTGATGCTAATAGATGCTCAATTTTCTATATTGTTGGGGAGTGGAAACCGAAGCCCGACGCCGAAGTGCTTAATGACACCCCCAAAAATTAAGTGAAAATTTGTTGAATGCCAGACGACATAGATCTCGGCCTGAAATCGTTTTTGACATTTCTCGTCAACATTGTTGTCTTTATTCAAAACAAACGCCAATTCACTTCACACGGTCATTCACAGTTTTTAATAGTCTTTGTAGACGCACATAATCAAAAGGGGGAGAACACACGTCACCGTGAACTTTTCCTCTTTGCGTGCCTCGACACCGAAACCTCCCGAACAGGCTTATAATCAGTGAGGAAATCTGGGAGAACGTCTCCCTAATTACTGTTGATAATCTCCACGCATAACTCATATCAAACATATGTGGGAGCGGGACGTCGTGTTGGAGCAGCTGCGCTCCAACACGCAACCTAAAATGACTTAATGGACCCTTTTCGACACGGATGACGTCCAAAAAAGCAAATTGCACGCAATGAAGACAAATAGACTGTCACTTCGCCGGTTGAAATACACATTAAAACGATTTAGTCAGCAGTTGGGGGGGGGGGGGGGCGATCACGTGCACCCAAATTTATTTCACTGTCTGCGTGTTATGTTGTTGGTGGGGAGTGGCCGGTTGACTATTAATGATTAATTATCGCACAATTCATTAAAAACAAAATTGGCTGCCAAGTTAATAAATGCCCTGTTTGCTGTTTCTCATTACGTTCAATCAAATATCTGTATGTAAATACATCTCAAATATCGTCACTGGAGTTACACTGATGTTCGCGGAACACGAAAACAATTTTGTTTTTTCAGTGAATAACCTTGTGGTTCCTCACAACCCCCGCCCCCCCAACCCCCCCAACAATTTGCAGTGTCAATCAGTGAATACCGAACTGCAATTTTGCAAGGGTTCAACGAATATTAACGCATATCGTATTGTGATATATTATCAATGAGCTGTGACCTCGGATTGATTTTGTGAGGTGGGGTACATTTTCCTAATGTGTCAATCACTGCGTAATCTATCCATGGTCATATTTGCCAAATTGCAAATTACTTTCATTTCCCGCCCCGGATATATTGAACTAGTAAATGTCTCCTTTGCGCCCTCTTTAAACACCTTCAAAGCCTTTGAGGGTTGACAAAAGTCCCATTTTGAGGATCTGCCGGATCATTTCAACGAGCAAATCCTCACACACACTCGACGCCGAATCGCTCATCTTGTCAATGTGGCCTCACTTATTATGTCATTATGTTAATTGCTCCCCACGCTTACAGCATCCGTGCGGGAGACAGTGCGACGATAATCACCGACGAGTGCCGCCCATAAACGGTATTTACAGTCGGGACGAGGCTGGAAACTCCCTCTTCTTTTTTTTTTTCCTTCTCTCTGCATCATCGTGACGGCTCGCCAGCCCGTATGGTTCTCATCCGTGGCTGACGAGATCATCTTCCGACATCTGGAATTGTTTGGGATTGAACTGCGCTCCAGACGTAGATAGCAAGCACTTTAACTCATTCACTCCCAAAGACGTATTTAAACGTCTTTTTCAGACTTGGTCCAGAATTGGCTAGTACTGAATGAGTTAATGACATCCAGACGGATGCTTGACAACGCGCACGTCCACGCTGTTGTTACTTTGGTGCACTCCAGGCTTGGAGACAAGCTGTCAAATCCGCGTGCTTTCTCTTTCGCCGCTTGTCTTGTTTGGCCGGACCTGACGGTACACTTGCCGCTGCGTATCGTGTGTGACTAAGAGCTGTTGGCTAAGTGGGTCCTGCCGCTCGATTGAAGGAGAAAATCTCATTCGGCACAAATGCAGGTGGCATTTTTTTTAGTTTTTTTAGGGTGCGAGGGGTCAAGCGGAAAGTGTGAGATTTCAGGGTGTGGAAGGACAGACACAGGGACAGACACAACGGGACAGACACAGACAGACCAATCAAAAAAGTGCATCCAAATGGCGTCGGTCCGTTTTTTTTCGATAGTGCTTATCACCTTCTTGTCAGGGTGGCAGGTAAGGATGTAACGGAATCGGAATATTCAACAAAAAAATTCACTGCACAGTTTCAAACCCATCCAAGAGACATAAAAAAAAAAAAAAAAAAAGTAAAAAAACAATGACCGACCAAGGGAGACAGAATGGGGAGGTTCCCACCCGACGCCCAAATGTTTTCTTTTATTTTTTTATGAAAAAGAAACAAAAAGAAGGGGGAGAGGAAAAGAGACAAGTCCCAAACTATGCTCCCAAAAGGGAGGGGCACAGTATGAGTTTGTATTTTAATAAAACAACAAAAAACACTAAAATATTGAGTAACTCTCCTCGAAAATCACAATGTCCTATCACTAGTGAGTTATTTTTCAAGCAGGGCTACTCATGTGGTCCTTGGGGGGGGGCTACCTGGCACCTGCCTTGGAGATAGATCCCTGGTCTGGGACAACAAAGTGGTCGCTCGTGGCGGGGGCCATGGACGGCAACGTTTGAAATGGCGTTCAGGCGCGGTGATCTCACCGTGTGCTTGTGTGTCTGCTGATGACATCATCGGCCTGTTCCGCTTGAGCCTTTTGCGGAGAACTGGGTCGCAACGCTTGTGAATGCGTCTGCGTACCCTGCTATTCGCTTTGCGCACCTTGAATGAGAGCCAAGTCGTGTTCCTGTTGTGTTAGCAGTCAGGCTTTTTCATACACACACGCACGCACACACACAGATTTATCATCTCAATTATTTTTCAGCGAAGCATACAAATCCTGATGGGGAATATACGCCGGCAACCTCACCTCACCCCCCGTAGGTGACGAATGGTTGCCGTTGCGTGAAAAGTCTGCCCTCCATGAACCGGGCCCTGGTGGGGAAAAAGGTCAGGGGCCATCGTTCGACTGCAACAAAGTGTCCAAATTCTCAAATAGTTGTTTGCCTCTTTCATACGACTTGAACTCACGATGTGATTATTATTCGACTTGTCAGTCTATGTGTCGTTTGGGCTGCGAGTTTGTACGCTGTTTGCGAACTGGAGCCCGTGTGTCAGCGGGGTATTTTTAGCACCACCTCTCACTGCATCGCAATGGCACTCGTCGGCACCTCTCCGAGTTCACAACGCGCCGCCTCCCACCACCATTCCTCACCCCTCATGCACAACCGTCCCCGGTGCCTGACAAGTAACTCTCCCGGAAGAGCTCAGGAAAGAGAGAGATGCCGATCCGGCCGTGGAGGCGGGAAGCCGGTCAGACTGTCGTTGCCGTGGTGACAAAGAGCAACGGGTCAAAGGGCTCAATTGAAAAGGAGCCTCGTTTGTCTCTCCGCTTGGCTCACTCGTGGAATTTTAACGAGGGGCATCTGAGCATTTGTGTATGGTGTTTATTAACTCTTCAAGTCACACTTCAAAAATCATCTCGATTAATGTTCGATCATACATCCGTCGGTTCATTCTCTGGAGAGCTTGTGGTCAGTAGAGTCATGGTCGATGGAGACAAACGAGTATTTCCGCGTTTAAGAGTTCATTGAACTCAAGTCCGACCGGCCACGGAGAGATGCGGCCGGATGAGACTGACCTGGACAATCGTGAACAGCACACAGCCGGCAATCGACCCTCGCTCACAAACCAACTCGCTGCAACAGAAAAACTACGCCCCCTGGTGTTGTTAGTCCAACCTTGGTGGGCAGTGGCAGTTGTGGCATGACCAGGAACACGAACTGGTCTCACATCTGTGGCACGCAAGGATCGAGACGGACATGAAGGCGACAGTTTTGAAATCGGGAAAAAGCAAAAATCTGATCACCAGGCAAAATTACAATGTTCCCTTAATTTTCCTTTTTGTGCAAGGCAAGAATCATGCCAGTCAAGCTTGCACCACCACTGTTGGTCTAGGGCAAACTTTTTCTTTTTAGAGCAGAAAAATGGAAGGATGAAAGCGTCACTTTAAAATTCGTCCTTTTTTTGGAAACACGCTAAAGTCAGTCAAGAAAGCAATTTTATATTGTTGCTATTGTTTCGTCAGTTTCATCAGCTTTCTGTTAAAGGTCTTAAGGCGGGGGTATCCATATTATAACAATTATTTTTAAAGGGGGGTTGGTCACAAAAATGCTTGCAATATCTCAGCATTTTAAAAAGTGAAGAAACATGAAGTCGATATCATTTGCTTTTGCCGGCCACACAAAACGATGTGGTGGGCCATATTCGGCCCTGGGGCCTTGAGTTTGATACCTGTTTGTTAAACCAAATAGTTGAGCATTTCTCTACGTTTTTGGGGTGGCCATCAGCCGTTTATTTCACAGAGTAAGTCCAGCTCGGCACTTGGCAGCCGAAAAAAAGAAACTGTAGTCAAGTGACCACTTTTGAGTTACCTGAGGATCATCAACGTGATGTCTTTGTAAATCAACCACAGAGCATAAAGTGGAAGAAACTAGCTTTGCCTGTAAAATTCCATTTTCTTTATTCACGAAAGTGTTTTGAAGATAAATGGCGTTCTTCTTTTAATCATAAATGATTTATTTGTATCTTCGAATATCGGGAAAAGTTGGACAGTCAATGAACACATTTATTGGGAGTAATGGCACATATTTTTCTGGCACCTTCCTTTCTCACTCTGCCCACCTTTTTAACAAACCTTACAACCCATGTCAAATGAAACATTTATGTATTCATTTATTCTCTGTCATAGCCCGGGCCACAAAAAAAATGGATTGTACACTGCAAATGGCCCCTGGGCTGTAGCTTGGACACCTCCTGGTATAGCGGGTCTTCTCTTGACCGAGTGCCATTTTTTTCTGAGAATGAATGGGCAAGAGAGGAAGAGCATTGAATGACAACATCTGTCTTGGACAGGTGAAAGGAAGACAAGCCGCATCATGGAAGGTTTGGAGTGACCCGTTGAACAGGGCGGTGGGGCAACAGTTGCAGAGGAGCTTCCTGAATACCACCGGCGGCACCCCCACACACTGTCACATTAGTGTGTGTGTGTGTGTGTGTGTGTGTACAGATGAATAGCAGCGTCTGAAAGTGAAAGGCGACACCCCCAAAGCGAGCCGGCCACCGGCGCCCTCTCTTCCGAGCAGGGGCACAAGTGCAATGTTACAGCTGAGGAGGTCCCCAGGGAGTGGAGGACTGTGTGAAGGGTCACCTCTGGGGTGCAGGGGGTGGGGTGAGTGTGCTGACAAACATTCTTTGTTTTTTTTTTATAGGCTTAGTAGATCACTGGTCATAGATTTTTACTCATCCTCATGAAATTACTGCAAGTTGTTGGGCACAAACTTAGAATGTGTAAAAATATAATAAATACGTCAGCATCGTAAAGAAGTTTTACCTTCGCCATTAAAAGGTATCTTGCCCCCCCACCGCCCCAGTGTGAGCGTAGCGTCTCATCCCAGGGACCCAGGCAGCGACAGAAAAAATGGTATGCGTCCAGACTTTTTATCAGCTTTTAAATCTCCTCCAGGCAAAGGGCCTACGGCATTGAAAAAATATAATGATCAAGGTCGTGCGCTGTGAATTTCGGCAAAGTCGGCGATTTAATTAAAGCCATGAGGTCAGCAGCTGAAGAAGTGGATGTCATGGCTAGATGGGCAAAATTAAGTTATCCAGGCCCCGTGACGCTAATTCGCTACGTTTTCTGTCCACTTCGATTCGGCAGTCATTAACATTCGACGTCCGTCATGGCGCACTCACGTGATCAGGTGACGGACCTGTAACGGGTCAATAGAGCAGCAAGTACCACTTCAAAAACGAGTTCGCTCTCCCAACACCTGACCCTCCACTTTCACACCAAAATATCATCTACTCTCTTTGAGCCCGATTTGTTCGGTTTTGTTCCCTCATCCAATTAACAAACTTGAACGGTGAATCTTCCGAGAGGTTTCAGCAAGCCATAAATTGTTTCACTTTGACGGTATAATATTTCAGATGTCTGGATGCGACTGTCTTATGATTAAATCAGACGCACCGCTTTTTACTGCCTTCCTTCTAAAAATGGAGAACAGAATGGCCGGCACGAAAAAAAGATGCTGATGTCATCGCTTTCCTTCACATCAATGGATCTTCTCCGGATTTAACCTAGGGGTGTCCAATGATTTTTTTGTTTTTCAACTGAGTGCTGCATGCAGAACAAGGCGAAGATGCGCCGTATCGTTTGATATTTACCACCTGTAGGACATTAAACACACACAAAAAAAACTGTCAGTCAAATTGGAGATGTTACGACGCGCTCTGATGGAATTAAAACATACAGTATATCCCGTGTTGATATGAATTCAAGATATAATTTCATATGTGCAGTATCCGTGGCTACAAAGCGAAGCATGGAGAGTCTCTGTCACCAAAATGCACGAGCATTTCTGAGTACGTTCATACTTCTAACGTCAATCCAGTGTCCAAGCCTGACACGATAGAGCTTTGGCTTCCGTTGAATTCAAAAATCCGATTTTGTCTTTGCTTGCGCCCCTCGACTCACCAGTTGAGCCACTGACCAGTTATATTCAGTGTCATTCAAGAAAAATCTCTACCGCAAATACTGCAGTGACAAGTTCTGTTATTGGTCACAAATAGAACCAAACAATTAATCAAATTCAAATTGACATCGCATTATAATAGAATGCAATTTTTCTTTTCTTTTTTTTTTAATATTGATTTGTATAGTGTCTAGATAAGGTCAGTGCTGAAGAATTGAAAGAGTGTACATATTTTTCATGAAACATGGAAAACTGGAGCGGGGTGGGGGGAGGCTAAATCACTATTGGATGATTTTTAAAAATCATTCAGCCCGAGTCTGATGAGTATGATGTATTTTATTTAAATCTTTGATGGTTTTGTCATGTTATTAGATAAATATTGATTCTGAACAGCTCCAGGTGATGAATTTGGCACGGTTGCGTGCTGTTACGTTGCGCTTTTGTTTTCTATTGATGTTTGCCATAATTGCAATGTGATGGTGGTATCAGAATTTGATTAAGTCCTCACTGAAGGCCCCGGTAGTAAAACGCACATCCCGCCGCTGTAAAACGTCCACTTGCATGTTTAATTCAAACGGAGGACGTCCAGTCTCACATCGGCGCGACATAGGAAATGGTGGGGTTCAATCCGCATCCCAATTTCCTGGTTGCGGATAATTCCCAGTGAAAAGAGGACACATGAGCCGTTTTCAATGCGGCCAGTATGCTCGGTATGTGGTTTTCCGCGGTTCCCAACATACTGCAAGCTTGGCATTCTGCGAGTGATCTGTGTTGTCTGAATTTTGCAGCCCTGCACAGCTGTCAGGGTGAGACGGGGTGGGGTCGCTTGGTATATACAGGCTGACTGGGCTGCTTGTATTGTCCATTTTTTTTTTTCCATTTAGCCATTTCCACTTTGCTCTGATGTTTTCACTGTTCGTCAAAAGGCGATACTTTGTATTTTCAAAACACTAGGCGGTAAATCACCTGTCAACGCGCTTGAAAAATGTTCAAAGTGAATGCCCGATGCCTTCCCACCATGAGACAGCGTCTTTTTCATCTTTCCTCAGTGATCAAAAGAATACTCACAATTGGTAATAAGACCTTGTAAATTAATTCAAAGATTTGTTTATAAATACATTTGTACACGTTTGAAGATAATTTCGAAATAGCTTTTTGATTTATTTCTTTGCGCAGCAGTTTTGCTAATGCTTTCTTCCAATTATGAGGATCCATTTTTTGTATGTCAATCCCAGAGCCCTCAAGCAAAGGTTATATTAAACAATAAAAATACAACAGCATACCGAATGGACAATTATTAAATATGTATAAAATGAACAGTGGCAATTTCTTCAATTCACATTGTGTCAAGCAGCAAACTCTATTTTCCATCGTGTAACTTCAGGTAGTGCAGTTTCCAGTTTTGGTCCTGTTAGTCATGTAGCCTAGCGAATAAGATTGATTTATATTGCCTGTTTTGGTCTTCACAGCTGTGTACTCTCCGCTTTACCGTGACGTGAAAAGTCTACTCAATCACCTCAGCACTTTGTTCCGTTATTTCACGATTACATGTCAACTTCAGGTTAGCTTAGCAGTTTGCACTTAGCGAGAGCGAAACTTGTCAGAAGCGTGTAGCGTATTTGCCACCATGGAGGCGAAGGTTACTGACTTAGAAACAACTCCGGTCACATGATTAGCCACACTTGGAGCCAGCCAAAGCTCGTTGCTAGCTAGCTCGTACGGCGTAAGTAGCACCCATCCACTGTGTCAGGAAGCCTGTTAGCTCGCGAGCTAGTTTGCGACTAGCGCCTCTCGTCACAGCACGGAGGTCTCTGCGACAACCGTATGGCGGTATATTCCAGCCACCGGATGCTTTAAGCGGATAGATTTTCGTAGCTCAAACATGTGAGGATGTGTTAGCATCAGACAGATGCTAGACATAGTTGTATTTGATTGACAGTTAACAGTTGAGTGGGGCGCGGTTTCAGCATATTCAGCGGACATGCCTACATCATCTGAGAGCGGAAACTGTCTTGGTTTTTCATGAAATTGAAACACCATTTTAAACACTTGGTAATTTTGTGGGGGGTTTTTTGTAATCATTCAAATTTGGCAAGGTCATAAATGAAACTCTTCTCCGTGGTGTGTCAAAGACACAAGGTATTTTTATTTGCCCTTAACAGCACAGGTGTTAAGCTCAAGCCCCGCGGGGACCAGATCTGGCCCACCCCATCGTTTTGTGAAATGGTAAAAGTTAAAAAATAAAAAATAATAATAATCTCCAGAAATAAAAATACTCAAGCATAGTGCAGATACCTGTGAAAGCTACTGTATAGTAACAAATCTGTTGGTACGGCGCCGGCTCGTGTTACCATGTCCTCGTTCTCCCAGTGAATTCCTCACAGGATCAGACCTGCTCTTTATGCTCCGCTGCTTTATGCTCAAAACGCTTCGGGAAGAGGAGGGGAGGGCTTATGGGAGAAAGTGTGACAAACATTCCTCCCACAAGAAAGTCTCTTTAAAAAAAAAAAAAGGTCTCGGAAATTAAGAGAGAGTGAAACACAATGAAAGAAGAGTGCACAACAAGGAAATAATGGGGGAAAAGGTCAACATTTCTACCATGGGATTGACGGTTGCCTCGGTGACCAACAGAGCGCAGCGGCGACTTGACAAAGTGTTGAAACGTCGCAAACGGGCGCGAGAAAACACTAGCTTTGTCCGTCCTTTCCTGCGTATAAGATAACGTGTACAGAAACACCAATCCGCCGCAAAGATTTTTAATTGCATCTTTTATCCTGACTGAAAGTTGGGTAAAAAAAAAAGCAGGTCACATTATCAAGGCCAAACATTCTGAACACTTGAGAGTTGAATATTTGATTGCTTTTCATCAAAGTGGCAGAATGTAAACGACGCACGGAGAGAATGAGGCCAGAAAGAGGTCTTAATTTATACGGTAATCTCGTGCATGTTGCCGCGTTATGTCATGATATTACCTTCAATTAAACCCCCCCCCCCCCCCCCCCCCCCC
>CAAKHF010007407.1:17252-31071 GCA_901007745.1 Hippocampus kuda
GCACATTGAAGCACCTTTCTTCCTGCTATCGCCCATTTGTCACGGCTGCAACTGCTGGCCAGCCGTGCACGTGTTACTGTACCCTGTCACACTGCTGGCTAAACAAACGGCGTCTTGATGTATGAGGGCCTCCCCCGCCCCGATCAACATATGCACTTTTAACTAGCGTGCTACCGGCTTGGCATTGGCAGACACCACCTTCAGTGTGTGCGTGCGTGTCACCGTCTGCGTGTGGGTAATATGAAAACCGCTTGTGAGAAATTCACCCCCTGGGCACCAGCTCATCACTCTTTCCCCCTCGGTCCTTTCCTTCCTCCCGTTCCATCGATCTTGATTCCTCAACTAAAGCATTAGCCCTCTATTACCCTGTAGAGGCTGGAAGTGTCTTTGACAATAGAACAAGAAAAGGGAAGACAAATTGAAGACAAGAACAAGCGTGCGTTTACAGGGTCCCGATGTATTTTCTGCAGAATTCTTTTGACGACAGCTGTAATCTTGAAATCTTCGACACGGTTGATATTTTTCTACGACAGGACAAGGAGTTCTCCAAATCTTGCCCCTGGTCACAATATCGGACTTATCCAGTGTATCCACATGTGCGCATGGTCATCATTGTCTGCAGTAACAAAATACAGTTTGCATACATTTGCTGCATGCACAGCGGCGGTAGCGTGAGTTCACTTTGCACTGGGTGACGCAAGTGGTCGTCTGCCTTTGTACGCCCCCCCCCCCGCGATTGAAAGGTTAGCGTGCCAGGGCGTAGCCAACTGGCCAACTGCGATAGGCTCCAGGTCAACACGACACCGAACAGGATAGACAACAGATAGCTTGTCCTCATGAACGGGACCGTTTGTGATGTTGTCGAATTGGAGCACGTGTGTTGACAACCGCCCCGCCAACGCCTAGTTTTCCATTCTCCCGGGGTGCTTTGCTGTTTTATTGACTACATATGTATTTATTGTCTCCGGCCAGTCTCGGGTTTATCGAATAAGGCACTAATCTGCCAGAACAAGATTAAAGATTAATTGATTGTTGCGGCATTATTATTGCGCGCCATAAAACATACGCGGACATCCACACGGTCACATGCACAGTGGGTCCTACCAAATATGGGGAGAGCGTGCAAACAGCCACGCACGCACGCACGCTGCTCTTATCACCAACAGCCACTGATGCACAAGCCGGGAAAGGTTAATGACACAGTTGTTCCAATGTTTTATGGCCGCGGTAAATTGTTGCACAGGCCTTCTTCTTATCAAGCAATAAATTCATTAGTGGCTAACACACCTCACCAGCGCAGCTCATTTCGCTCTGACAAACAAGATTAGAGGATTGGAAGGCCTCATTGTAGATCTGGGCACTTTGGGACTGCGGGACGGTCGACGAATGACACTGACACTTCAAAATCTTTCTGTTCGAGTTAAATGTAGTTTTGAAGGAGCAAATTCAGGATATTTTTTTTTTTTTGTGATCATACCTTCTAACACCTAAAATGTAGCTTCCTATGTCGGCTCTTGTTAAATTAAATTGGCAAATATTACCTGCTGTGTGCGGAGGTCGATGGAGTCTCGCCTCTCCTGACAACATACGCACTCACTTGAGGCTGACTAATCTCAGATGAAAAGAATGACAGACAGAATCACAGGGTAGGTAAATCCCCCCCCCCCCCCCCAAAAAAAAAAAATCCAGTCAAAGACAAGTACATGTCATTAAGGATTATTTTAGACACAGGGCATGACTTGTACACTGCACTGTGTGAATAAATGAAAGCTGAAGTATGATTTGGCGAAGTTAAATTTAGGGAAATCATATTGTATTGCATCGTGAGAGGATCGTCGAACATCATGGCTGCTCCTCACCAATTTGCACGAGGACGGGGAGACATTTTTGCCTGACTGTTGGTCCGTCTGAAACCACAGGCGCCCACCGCACGCCTTTTTCCGCTTTTGCAACGGCTCAGCAGGTGCCGGTCCTGAAGAAATGTTCAATGACAGGAAGCGTGTTACCACATGCGCAACAGTGAAAGGAGGAAACAGAGATCGGGCGCTTGAAAAGTCCCGCTCAGGTTCAGTGAAAGTTTGTGCCGCAAATGAGCCGAGGAGTCGTGTCACTTCGGGTCTTACTGGAAGCCGGCGTTAGAAAGCACAATTTGTGAAGAGTCCGAATCTGACGAATCAACGGCATACATTTGAGCGGCGATGAATAACAGCTTATTTCATTCTGAGAAACAGGGCCGCATTTTCTCACCCAAACGTAGGCCTTGCAGCCATTTTGAATATGGCTACAGTATTACCATTAGAATGAACATCAGTACGCACACACCACACACACACAACGAGCAAACACGCCCACGCGCGCATACACACAAACACACACACACACACACACACACACACACACACTCACACACATTTACCCGCGTACATGTTCATCTTCTCTATAATAAGGCCATCACCATTAAAGCTGTCAAAGTGTTGAGTATTACTGCCGAGGAATTGCTTCTCATTCAGCCGGTGTGACGCATGAGATTGGTGTGACACACACACACATGCAACTTGGCAAATATGTTGACTGTATGCGTATGAGTAATTGCAACAGTTTTTTTTTAAGTGTGTGCTTGTACTTGCTCACCATGTGACAGGACCCACGTCATTTTCAAATAAGAGTCCAAAGACCGACGCTGGGAGACAACCTACTCCGCACGCACAGCCACAAATATTTTGTTCTGTTCTGCTGAGATTTAATATTTTGTGGTCTCGTAGTCATTCCGAAAAAAAAAAAAAAAAAAGAGGCAATGAATATTAAAAAGTTAAGAGGCAGTGGTAAGTGAAATTGTAATTGAAAGTGGGGGAGGATGAAGGACGGCAGGAAAGTGCTGCAACCGCAGCAGAGTGAGGAGCATATGCTGGAGAGGATAACAATGGCAACAGCGTTTGATTCGGCATGAAATCTTTATAAATCATTTTTATAATACAAGTGTAATGATGGCAGTGGCAAGCCTTTAATGAGCTCTATTTAATCTCAGCAATATTAGTATCTACCAAGAGGAAATGATTTCCCCTGAGCACCATTCTTCATGTTTGAACTGTCTTGAGAAAGTAGTCAAACATTTTATTGTGCTTTTGCAACAACAAAACAGTCCGGCCTCATTCACGAATCGTTCTTCCAAACATATCGGTTCTTCACTGCCACTGCCTCACTTTCGAGACGAATGCCGCATTTAGCGGTGTCTGCAGACTGTTGGAATACATTTGAGTTTTCAAATGTCATGTCTGGGGCTCCGTATGAATCGGGCCCATCAAAACAAAACGACCACGACTTGCTCTGGCGACACAGTTGAGCATTTTGAGATCCACCATCGAATGTACAGATGTTACATTTGGAATGGAAAGCTGCGGGATGATCAAATAATTCTGCCGCAGCTCTGGCTTATGCTGGTCAATGTTCAGAAACCAACAGCGGAGGAAAAGACGCTCAAGGTGTCTACAAACATTAGCGTGAGTGCAGTCCAGACCAATTAGCCCTGATCCGCGTCTGGCACAGAAACATCGACTCCAAAGTAGGAATTTATTTCAACTCCCCCATATATCCCAAATTGTAAACCGAATAGTATATATTGGGAAATATTACAATTGTATTTTTTGATTGGTTAGTTTTAGTGGCCCGAAATAATCTGCAAAACATGTTTTGCTGCCTATCATTTTTGACACCCCTCAAGTGTCTTTTTTTTTTTTAATGGAAAAAAACAAAACAAAACAACTCTATTTGGCACAACTGGCTGGCTCCAGGCAGAAAAAGATGAGCCAAAGACACACACGCACACACACAATGTGTCTGGAGTGAGTGCTGACGCATTTATCACATTAGTATTAGTCCTTTTCTCTGTCGCCACAATCCTTCCAGCTGGTGTTGACATGCGCTCCCCGCACCCCTGCAGCACCCCCGAGGCCCCGTGTGTGTGTGTGTGTGTGTGTGTGCATCTCCGGAATGCTGCCTGTGACTTTTCTCTTTCTCTCATCATTCGTGTCCAGTTAAAAAGCTCATAAGCAGCGCAGAATATAAAGGCGTGGAGGTCCCATTAAAATGCCGTGTGGACGAAGAAGGGGAAAAACAAAAAAAGACCTAAGAAGAGAGGTTGAATCAGAGCGAGAGAATCTGAGGGCGAGCAAGTGACAGAGGACAGACAAGATTGGTGATGCCAGCTTCCATATGACAAGCGGCGACGTTATGAAGATGGACGGGCGGCCGAGACGAAGCGCGTGACCTTTCCCCAAATGCCACATGTCACCGTGCTTTTATGTCACTCCCCGCAAAACAATATGTCAGAGGCATAAAAAAAATCACAACGCTCACTCTGAATGATGCCATTATGGCCCACCACAAAAAAAATCATCATTAAGATGACATTATTCCACACTTAACTAGGAGGATGGAAGTGGGAAGGCGCGGGAGGCTCTTTGAATTTATGATTGGTCGTGATTTCCGCAGTAATGTAGGCACAGTCAACCGTTGTCTTTTTAGATGTATCGTTATGCCTTTAACGCCTTGCCCTGAGACTTTGGGGAAACGCAAAGCGCGGCAATGAGGAGAGCAGAGATTTCTTTTCCCCAAGCCGCCGTACGCCAGCCAGTCAGCTCATGGATATATTAGGCAACTACACGCCCCCCCCCCGCCCATCAAATTGAGACACATGAAAATAATTTTCCCCACTCCATAACATGGCCATATTCTAAGAAAAAGAACAAACAGAGCAAACAGAATCAGATCAATTATGAGGGGTGTTTTTTTTTTTTTTTACTCTTCGGGGCCGATTAGAACGGTTTGGCTCAATCATTTCATACTCATTAAATTTTAATCAGCGATAGCTTGATGTGACCCAAAATATATTTTTGATGCTGATTTAAAATAAAAATGTCGATACTTTTTCAATAGCACATCGGTTTTGGAGATTTATCTTTTTTATTAAACCTAATATGCTACAGAAAAAAAGGGGGGCTGATTCAGAATAAGCACAGTTAAATTTAATACAGAAAAGTTTAATTGCATCACTCGTTAAAAAAAACAAACAAACAAAAAAAAATTGTTGGCATGCAAATCTACTCTGCAGAATCTAAATGATAAAATGTTTAGTTTGAATTAAAATGATTATTTTTGTTTATTCCATCCACATGTCAAGACAGGAACTTTTAAATTATTAAAAAAAAAAAAAAATTGAGGCGTTTTCCAAACTTTTGACTGGTACTGTGTATCAGACAGCCTGCTGAACGTCATCATGTGCAGTACATGTGTGATCAAATCTGTATATTGGTGACAATATTGGCAAACTTTATTTATTTACCTTCATAAATTTAATGCCATCTTTATGATTTGTTTTGTGTTACTTTTCACATGTAGGAGACGAGGCAGGGGAGGCTGCGGTCCTGTGAATGAAAAGTGCCACCTGGTCCACTTGAACTATTGATCTGTAGGATTGCACCCTGAGCTGGTTTGACATTTTCCAGCTATTTTTAGCCGGGAGACGTTCTGGCTCGAGACGTTTGACCTACATAACCCCCGAACATGACGGCAGAACGCCGGCCCAAGTGGACACGTTCGCACAAAGCGAGTGCGGCTCGACGAATGCGACCTCACACGCGGTGCCCGTCCGCGCGTGCGCACGCATGTCATGGGCTGCGATGGCTCCTGACATCAGCAGAATTGAGTTTCGGAGTCAATGCGGGTGTCCTCTCTAAGTCAATCATCCAATCAGCGCTTCTCCCGACGACATGGGTCAAAGGCGAGAGTGGTGCCATACTTTAGTACGACATGACGAAAATCCACACGGACTGAACGGGGCCCGGGTGGGAGAACGTTCCTCCCGGATTGCGGCGAGGAACCTCACATACAAATGGGCAAAACAGCCACATAAACAGGAAAGACCTTCCCCGTTTCTCCCAATCTGCCAGCCGACAATAAAGCACAATCACGCAAACATTTACGGCTTTCATAAACCAGAGTCAGTGATTAATGCTAGCCCTCGTCTTCGGGATTTCAAATAAAGCGTGACACATTTACAGTCTCGGTCAATGCAGCGAAAGCCCCATTAAACATCTTGGAGGATGGATGGCCTTGTTGCGCACACACACAAAGACACGCGAAGAAGGGAATTGATCAAAACTCCACCTTTCGGCGTTTCCTCCCAAGTCATTATGAGCCTTCGTCCCTCATGGCTAGTTTGCGAGGCCTCTGATGGGAGCTGATGCTTGGCGGCTAATGTCACTCTTTTGCGTGATTCTTCTGGCACCGTCTCCCACTCGCACTTGTCTTTTTAGATACGTTTAACAACTGAGGAAGGAGGCTTGTAAAAATGTTGATATATTACCGCGAATCAAGAACACCGCCTACAAAAGCGGGCAAAGGCCGAGAAGGTTTTGTTTGCCGGTGACCTAGGAGCAATACAGTATATGTTCTGGTGCTCTGACCAGTCTTTGGCATGAAACTAAAATGCGGCATGATCCTGTTCTTGTGTGTCTCCAGCAGGTGGCAGAGGAGGGCTTCCCCTCCAGCGTGCACACCTGCCGCCAGTTTGTTCATCAAGTTAAGCCATGTATTCAAGGACTTCCCAAGCCCCAAGACTGTGTCGGATTATTGACCTTATTGCTGCTCTTGCTCAAGTGTTGTTTTCTAGACGTCTCGATCTCGTCAACGTTGTTTTTGCTCGCTAGCCTCTTGCCATCTCAGTATTTATGTTATTTTGTCTTTGCTCTTACTCATGTTTTTGTTTGGTGAAATTAGACTCAAGTAATTTCGTCTCTCATCTCGGATTTTCTATTTCCTAGCAAGCGCTTTTTGGTTTGTTTGTTTTTTACCAGCGATTTCTGTTTGTACTTTGTCGGTGCGCTTCTGTAATTAAATGAATATTTTTTTTTGTAGGGATTTTTTTTGTGTCTACGCTTGTGGGATCCGATCTCCATTCAGTTCGTTCCCGAACTGTGTCAGGATGCAAATCGTGATTCCGTTTTTTCTAAAGAGGCAAAAAGGGCATCAATTCAAATGTTGAGAACTCTTTCATGTCCATTCAAGGGAAATTGTGGTTCTTTCTACCATCTGTTTCTTGTTTTCAGGACTGTGCATTGCTCATTCAGGTTTTATTGTACGAAACACCAAAAGTATATGTGGCTCAAACAAGCACAAAACACCACACTGTCCGAACAAGGCACTACATAAATTCCTCTCTTCTTATTTGGGCTACTGCTATGTTTTCGCCCCCGCATATGTCTCGGCGTCTATTTGGTTACAAACTAGGACTAAGCTATGACTCAATTTCACCATGAATCATCTAAATATCGAAAATGAGGGCATTTGAAGGGGGAAAATGCGAGTGCCAATACCACACAAATTCGCTTTCAACTTTGACCTCTGCGTCAACGCCAGACTGAGTTGGCGGTGTCAACGAAATCATTTTCCTTGTGGTTTCTGCTCTTTTGTTACCGTAGCCGCCCACCAGGTCATTAGCGGCAGGAATGTGCTGCTACTTAATCATCCAAATGCCTCTCATTATAGCCAAACTCTACGACTACTGTATATACTGTACTGTACTGTATGTATGTTTTCAGAGACTTCACATGCTGGTCGCTGCACTTGGACCAGCTCTGCGTGCATGTATCAACATGGCAGACAGGCTAAGTCAAAGAAGAACTTTCGGCACCCTTGAAAAGCGGACTTTTAACAGAGGTAGCTGAGAGCTTCGCTAATTAAAACAACAAAGAACAAAGCTTATTCCAGTCACCCGAAAAATATGTTACTTTGCCACAAATTACAGTGTTATTTTTCAAAGGAAGTGATTGCAAAACGGTTCGGGCTAATATCTTTGCCTGCTGTCTACAGAGCATAGACGTGAGGAAAGACGGGGGAAGGAGACAAGGGGTAGTAGTGTGTGCCCGACTAAGTGTTTGAAGGAAGGAAGGGTTTAAAGGAGCCGGCGTGCCAGGCTCCCTGCTGAGCCTCCGTTCATTGAAGTTGGTCTTTAACAGGGGACCACGCTGGGCAGAAAGGGGCTAACCTGCCAGCGTATGAAAGCAAGACGTGGGCCAGTCCAGTCAAGGATGCAACTGTTGCTATGTGCAGGAAAATACGTTTTAGTCTGCTTTGGGTTCTCCAGTACAGTCGAATCTCGTTACACCGTAGCTCGAGGGACATAGCGATCTGTACGTTCTAACGGGAGTTCGTTGTCATCATTTCCAATAAAATGGCCGCCAACGATGATGTATAATAATGAGCGTTATGAGAGATGGAAAAACATGAACGTGGAATACAGTATAAACATGTCCATTACAAATATGCGGATATGAAGAAAAACGCATTTTATAAGACATGAAAAAAACAAGTGTTGCGTTCCTACTTCATCCCCAAAAACGTTCAGTCAGCAAATGTTACCCCGCCATGGGCAACTGTCGTCAGTTGACGTCATCTCGGCTGAGTTTCCTTTCGAAATTGATGATTCAATGGTTACATGGTTCGTCAACGAATAAGGAGATGGCAATCATATTGAAGATGTTGTTTGAATCAAAACTCGTATTCATTTTTGAAGTTGTATCGATGTGCCCAAACTCGGCACAACCGTCTCTGCCTTCCAGAGTGAACCGAGTTCCTTAATGCCGAACTTGACGATGAGCAATTCTTCGGGCTGCATGTGGCGGCACAGAAGGGTATGAAAGGTGGTCGTGGCGAGAGGGCCGCTCTGATTGGGAAATCCCGGTGGAGGGTCATTGGAATTCAATCGCAGTCAGATCATGTCTGCCGCCTTCGTTCCATTCAAGGAAAATCTATTGGGAATTAGCGATCGTTAGCCCATAGTGATGTGAAGTGGGAAGGAACAGCTGGCTCTCAGCGACCCACATGGTGTGCTCGTGTGTTTATGCGCATGATTTTGCTGTGTAAAAGAACAAAGGGGGGGGGGGTGGTCTGTCCCTTCAATGCTCCGTCGGTTTGTGAGCCACTGAGAACAGACTGACATTAAACTCCAAGTGGAATTAATTGAATTGAGTTTAGGGCGGCGACTGGTTGGCGCGTCGGCCTCTCGGTGAAGAGGTGCCGGGTTGGAGCACGCTGGAATTATGCCTCACAGAGCAGAAGTTGAGGGTTGGAGTTTGGATGTTTTCTTTGTGCCAGCATGGGTTTTTTTTTCTTTGGCTCCCCGGGGGCCCAACGTCAGCCGGGATGGGGGCCAGCTCTCCAGTGACCGCAATGAGGAGAAGTTTAGTATTGACATCATTAGACTGTGTTTGAACACGGGAGGAAAAAAAAAAAAAGTTTCTGCGTCCTGCGTTCCATTGTATTTTGTTCTTATTCCCTGACTTTGGATTCTTGTTCTCACCTCCACAATAAAGTTTGGAGACTGTGGGGAGTCTGCTAAACTGTCAGCCTTGCGGTGTTTTACAAGCGCTAAACATTTTGTTGTTTCACACAAAAGAAGGCGAGCGGGTTTTCTAAATACTTTTGCCATTTTATGTGGGAGGATAAATGAAAAGAGGAGGGCGGCGGCGGCGGGGGCGTAGGGGAGGCGAGCTATAACGGGCCCATTAGACTGCAAGACCAAGGATCGGGTAGTGAGTTGGGCCCTTTCTACTGCTGTGCGGAGCGAACACCTGCATGATCGTGCCCAATAATGTTTCTGCGCCATTCTGTACCTGATGCGTTTGTGTGGCTCCGGGTCAGATTATGGCGTTTGCTCCTTTTGATTTTGCTGACTTTAAGACTGAAGTGTGACCCTCGGTCCTGCAGAAGTAGCGCTTTTTTTTTTTCTTAACACAGCCCTTTTTTTTTTTTTCCTGGGGATGCTCATTAAATTCCGAAAGCCGAGCTTACACTTTCACGAACTCTCTGTCAGCAAAGTTCATCTGCAATACAATTTGGAAAAGGGCAGAAGGGGTTACCCTCCGCAGAGTTATTCACAGGTGAAATGCTTCCGTAAGCCAACGCGGTGCCACCTCTGTGATGTCAAGCCAGACATCACCAAAGCGCACAAGAACTCAAGCGTACCTCCGTCCGACTCGGCTCAAAGGACGGGAGCTCTTTGCTTCTTCTTTGGCTGTCTCACAGCATCCACTCCCAAACACGAAATGAATACAAAACTCCAAAGCGATTAGGATTGGAGCGGAATGTTTTCTGCGTGATCGTACAGCGATAATCTCAAAGTTACAAAGTGGCACCGCTTACGCTCCTACTTTTTTCTGGACAGGATTTCCCAAAAAGCTTTTCATGCTTTTGATTGGCAAGCAACAAAGAGCATAAAGCCCCCCCAAAAACGTATGCATGCTTCCTGTGCAACACAAAGGGCGAAGAGTGGCGAGACCTCAATCGAAACGCGGCGCCATCGAAATCAGACCTTTGTCTCACCCCCGCAGGGTCAAAACTACAAGACCCGCTCCTGTCATCAATGTCAAGTTCTCTCTCTTTCTCCTTCTCTTTTCATCCCCTCCATCCAGCCGGGTCAGACTATTAAATGGTAGAATACATTAGAGAGAGAAGGCGCCGAGCTAATAGATTGGGATATTACAACCGTACAATAATTTCATGAAAAAGTCAAGGAGGGATCATCGCTCTTATTAACTCCAAGAGAAATTGAGGCTGAAAAATGTTCAAATAGAAAATGTAAATGCCAGGCTATCCGACATGTAATTGTGCCGGCACCATTCTCTGGGCTGGCCCCATTCATGCCACTTTATTAGTGGTAATTGAGGATATGAATTATAAATGGGAAGGTTATATCTCTCCTCCTTCTCACTGAAAGTAAGGTGTAATGACCGGTGCCATTGTTTAACCTTCAT
This sequence comes from Hippocampus kuda, assembly GCA_901007745.1. NCBI lineage: Eukaryota > Metazoa > Chordata > Actinopteri > Syngnathiformes > Syngnathidae > Hippocampus > Hippocampus kuda. The sequence continues at coordinate 28,061 of CAAKHF010007407.1, forward strand.
AATTACGTGGTCTCCGTTTGATGCTTTCTTTATTTCTTGCTTTCTCCAACACGACTTTACTTGGCTGTCTTATTATTCTGGGGCCGCTATGTAACAAACAGAACTGGACCGAACTCCCCAGAACCATCCCCTCACATGGTGGAGTTTGGCAGCGCTTTTAACATGCTGTAGCTGCTGTGATATTAACGCAGCCGCAAAAGGATCGGGAGGAGGAAAAAGAAAAAGAAAAAAAAAAGCTTTCCGGGTGTTTTCTTGGTAGGATATTTAACAAGTTGACATTTTTATTTATTATTTTCTAAAAATCAGCAGCTCTTCATCCAAGTCTATCAACTGAGCTTCTCCACCACAACCAGGCTACTTTTTGTTCCCCCACAACATCGAACATTTCACTTCATTAAATTACATTTTTATTTTTTTTTTTTGCCTTCGCCCCTTTCTTCCCTCCCCCCTCCCCCCAGCATTCTCCCTTACTCACACGGAGCTGAAACATGTTTTCTGGAACAAAAGAATATGTGGTGACGGCAGGGGAGAACAGCCTTCTGCAACAGTCTGCTGCGGTTTTATAGGGGCGGAATAATTGGCAAAAAGTCCTTCATAGGAAACGGACATTGTGATTTATGCAACACTCGACCGTTGTCTGTAAAACGTGAAGGGCTGTTTCTTATATTTTGTTTTAAGTTGAGAACTGCCAAGTTAGTGGTGATGACTGTGTGTGTGTGTGTGTGGGGGGGGGGGGGTAGAGGGCGTGCAATGATCTCAACTAATGAGGTAGCTGTAAAAGAAAGAAAAAAAACCACATGTATCCGGCAAACCTCACACACTGTCAGAAAAAGGACATCTTTGTAGCTGCAGAGGTACGCTGGCTTGTCGCAGGGCTGCTGCTGCCCTCAAACGCTGCTTTTCCGCTGCACAGTAGCAGCTCACTGGTCAGTGTTCCGCTTCAAAACAGGCTGGAAATAAACTGAGCAGGATGAGGGCCGCCTGCCTCGATTCGGGGGCAAAAAGAAACTGAATGGCTGGAGCGACATAAGAGTGTCGGCTATAAGACGGTGACCACCAAGAATCACGGCACAGAGACTGGGCCAGCTAAAAACAGCATGAAACTTCAATTGGTCTGTTCTTGCTGTGTCGCGTCAAATGTTACAACGACAAATCTGCTTATCCAACGAGCAACCAACAGTGGATTCTGTCACCCGTTTGGTAATAGATTGGCATATTCAGTCAGAACCTCAGCTGGGCAGGCACGACAATAAACAATAAAATAAATAAAAAAGGGTGGCTAGCAAGGACGCGGTGGTGAGCGGATTAAGGAGTGCAAAGTGGAAACGGGAGAAAACGCTGAACCTTTTTGCCCTTTGTACATTTTGTTTGACGTTTTATATTGGGAGAAGACCTCATTTTTGGGGGAGGCCCTGGAAAAAAAATGCGTAGGGTAGATTGCACAGTATCTTGACGAACAGGAATAAACCATCTGCTGCAAGCCTGTTTTCTCAAAGCACTCGTTTCATTTTAAAAAGTAGGACGGAATATTTATCTCCCCTGAATTTCTTCCACGTTCTTTTAGCAATTGATTGCAGCTCACTCAACCAAGCTCCAATGCGCCATGTTTAAAATCCCCCTGCAACCCAATTTTTTCTTTTTTTTTTTTTACTCCGATTTTTTTTCCCTCCTCTCCTGCATTGATTGCGACTTTGATTTGATCTGGGTCCCTCATGTCCTGCCACATCTGCAGCATGTCCTGCTGTGTGAAGCGGGCGTCAGCTGTGTGAGCATCTAAATGAAACCGGAGAAGAGTGAAAGCTAAACATTCTCCCAGATCAATATTCCAATATCTAACATCAGGGAACTCCAATAAGTACAACGCCCGGGACACTTCAATGGCAACATCAAGGCAGGAGGGCTTACGCATCCAGACGCGGGCATGCTAACGATTAGTGGGTTTCAGATAGCGATCGGGCAAGCACCATAAAATCCATCCTACTTAGGCACGGCGAATAATCCATTGCCGAGGAGGTTTCAAATATGGTCCATACTAACCACGTCACAGTGATGCGCTAACAAAAACAAAAGGGATCATTTGGAGCGTAGATATATTGGCGCATTTTTTTGGAGGCGGCGAAGTGAGGTCGTATTGCAGAAAGCAAAATTAGCAATCAATGTTCATCGGGTGGTTAACCCAATTAGGCCTCAGGCCAACAAATGAATACCAGTGACCTGCTAAATTGGAGATTGCCTCTGGCCGATTTGACGCGTTGCTCGGTGGCCAGGCTACATGACTAAATCCACGTTATTGAAATGTGGATCCAGCCAGTCAAAGCAGAGACAGAAAAGGTTGCTTCTCTGCGGTTTTCTTAAATGGCGTCCATTAACGTTGGACGTCTTTGTTGAGGCGACAACAGCCAATGAGGACTGAACTGATGACCGGCATTCTAATCACATCACGCAAGAAAATGCGGCGCGGGCTCCCACACGCAAGGGCTGTTCTCCTTTTTTGCCTATTAACGCAAATCACTGACCCCTGTGACCAGTGGTCATCTAAGTCTTGACCGCTACTGGTCGATAGCCACTCCACCCTCTCGACCAATCCTTGCTCCTCACCATCCCTTCAATCTCCTCCCGCCCGCAAGGGCCATTCAAATCCCCAATCAATGTCGAATTATGTGTTATTTATTAAATAATCAAAACGGTATTATCGGTCGAGTTGGCTGACTACTGCGTCGTGGTGGACAATAGACGAATACAAGGTGGGGCGATTTATCAGCTGCCCTGCCATGCATGTGTTTGAAATTAGGGTAATCGGTTGTCATGTAAACAGTCAGCCGAGCAGCTGGTTGCCTGACAGCGACGCCATCACTCACGTCCACTTATCATCGTTGCTGTCATAGCGTGTGTGTGTGTGTGTGTGTGTGTGTGTGTGTGTGTGTGTGTGTGTGTGTACATATCGGTGCTAACAGGTTCATAAACATCCATAGAATAGGAAAGAAATACATCACAAAAACAAGAACAAATGT
>CAAKHF010007409.1:0-10051 GCA_901007745.1 Hippocampus kuda
GAAGGGTCGAAACCAAAAATGAACACAAAGAGATGATTTTATTAATGTATTAAAGTTGCTAAGATGTCTTCTAATCGATGTATTTTTGATATATAGTATATTCTTTCCAGCACCTGTCAATGTTCCCATCTCTGCAGGTTTCAGGTCGACTGCGGTCGCAGCAGCAGCGCGTGTCGAGGCTCTCAGCCACCGCAATGCAGTCTTCTCCAGAGAGCAAGCCCGGCAGCGGGCTCTGTACCCCCGTGTGGAGAAGATCGAAGTGTCCATGCAGGGCGTGGGGCTGGATGGTACTCTGCTCATCATGAACAGAGGAATGTCCACACCGCAGAGTTGTGCCATGCGTGAGTTAAGAGTACTGGTTGCAAGTCTTCAGAACAGTATTTGGTCTCTTTTGCATGCATTCCTCATATACCGGACTGTAAAAACACCCTTCTGTGTGTCCCGCAGACCTGACAGAGTATCATGTGACCAACTCTGCTTTGGCCCTGGTGGATGGCGAACCGTGGCCTCTCCACCAGCCGCTCACTCGCTCCTGTACGCTCACGTTGCTCACATTTAAAGACAGCGACCCCACATTGGTCAACCAGGTAAATTGTGAATGTAATTTAAGAGATGTTATCTGACCCAAATTGAAACAGAAGTTGTACAGTATATCATTCTGACCATTTGCACTTGCGTTTATGCTGCAACCCCCTGCCCCCACTGGTGCAAATACTTTGTTGTGAACTGTTTACGTGTATTTTGTCACTTTCCCGTAACACCATCCATCCATCCATCCATCCATCCATCCATCCATTTTCTGAGCCGCTTTATCCTCACAATGGTCGCGGGTGTGCTCGACCCTATCCCAGCTGTCTTCAGGCAGTAGGCGGGGGACACCCTGAACCGGTTGCCAGCCAATCTCAGGGCACACACAGACGAACAACCATCCGCGCTCACACTCACACGAGGGACAATTCAGAGTGTTCAGTCAACCTGCCATGCATGTTGTTGGAATGCGGGAGGAAACCGGAGTCCCGTAGAAAACCCACACAGACACGGGGAGAACATGCAAACTCCACACAGGAAGGCTGTAACTGGGATTGCACCCACAACCTCTGCACTGTGAGGTCGACGCGTTAACCAGTCAAACCTGCCTCCTAACAATATTTTATAAAATAAAATGATAAAAACCCGGTAGTTATACAGTTAAGTAATAATTGTGCATCGTGTGTGCAGTTAATAAGTATGATAATTAATTGATTGATTATTTATTCAACCACCAATACTCAAATTTAGATTTAATTGAAAAGAACACCCCAAAAATACATTTGTAACAAGTCAAATGTTAAGCCTGGACGATGAATTGAAATTGTAATAATAATTTTAATTTTGGCTCCTCAATCTTCAAAACGTTAAAATCGCAGAAAAATGATTACGGTGCAGAACGGCGCAGTGCGTTTACAAATGAACAACTTTGAGAAAGCAACCTGAAGGCACCATGTTGCTTGCATCACAAGTGTAAAGCAGCTGTGATTCTCCCATCCCAAAGCGTGCGTTGAGCTCTTTAATGACACTCCAATTGAAGTTTAGTGTAGAGCTCAACATACAACAAAAGGATTTATGAGAAATTGTCATCGACTTTGGGAATGGTATTCCTTCAATTTATACTTGTGTTTGAACTTGGCCCGCTGAAAATGTTTCCAGACAAAGAATCAGTTTATTGAGATACACAATGTGAATTTAAGACATAAAAACACTTGATTCTATAAAAAAATTATTCAAATCATTTACATCAACCTAATTTATATTGTCATATTTTTATTGTTCAATTAAAGTCTTACTTCAAGACCCTGGGATTAACCTGCAAATAATTACTCCTCAAAAGTAGAAATTTACACCTTCAATCAATCAAGTCATTGATGAGCAAAACTGCTCCGCCTAGGGCAGGGGTCGGCAACCCAAAATGTTGAAACAGCCATATTGAACCAAAATTAAACAAAAAAAATAAATATGTCTGGAGCCGCAAAAAAATAAGCCGTATAGTTTATTAGTAGTATATTAGCCTGCTATCAACATGACTAAGTTGGCTACAAATACACAACGAGCATTCATGATCAAAACGTTTTTTTTCCCCCTGCAGTTCATCCTGTAAAGGAAAGACAAATTGCCAGACAAGAAGATGCTCTTGCTTATTTTCAGGCTTGATGGGTGTGTCTTAGGCATACAAACCAAGACAACGAAAGTCTTTGTACAACAATGAGATTTCATTTAGCTACAATTGATGGAGAAACACCATTTCCAGATCTGTGATGGAGCATCTCCCCAAGCAGCGGGGTGCGACCCGTCTTCTACCATTTTCTTCTTCTTAGGACGCGTTACAGCCTGATTTACAAGAAAATGACAACCTTGCAAAGCAACGAACTTTACATAGCAACACTTGCAGAGTTCACAGTTACTTATAAGATGCAAGTTAACATTGTTAAATGTAAAATTTCCACCCCAGATTCCAGAGAGCCAGCTCTTTGTATACAAGCGATTAAAAAGTTTCTTTCCCCTAATAGGTCCCTTTTGAAATAGCCTCTCCTCTTGTCCCCATCGACAGGCTTATTGGCGATCCTGTGCTGCCCTTCTCGGTCAGGTGCTAGAGACGGCGTTCAAGGACCAATTGTCCGTGGAGTTGCTCAGCACACCAGAAGTGGCAGGTAGCTGCTGCGTTATGGTTTCAGTGTTCACAGTTGATCTGGCCTGGATTTGTCCGGCAGCTTGTTTCACTCATAAATTCCCTTCAGTGACTTCAGGGGCTTTTCTGTGTGACTTGGTCCTGGACCCTCAGCTGGACTCTTGGACTCCCTCTGAGGTTTGGCTCCTTTGGTTTATCAGCTGGTGCCTTTCAGAGCTCACAAGGGCTCACATGCTCGTGTTTGTGCTCCAGGAATCGATGCGCTCTCTGACGAGAGGAGCTCAGCAGCTCATCCTCCAGGATTTGCCCTGGGAGCCTCTGGAGGTGGACCCCTCGGTGGCACTAGAAGTGTTCTCGCACAGCAGGTAGATGGCTACCGCTCCCCACCCCCGTCCCCTGTCTTCTTCTCTCTTGATGTCAAACATTCAATTTGAAGAGTAGTTTCTCTGTGTCAGGTGTCAACAGGAAGCGGTGGAGCAGAAGGCCGCCCAGAATCCCAAAGGGACAGTGACGCTTTACAGGTGACAACGCATGCACTCCACAGCACGGCTATGTACCGAATTCTCTTTGTAAAGATTTAGATTAAGCTGCATCTACCAACACTGCACAACTTAGAGAACATTCAAGTTGGGAACAGTGGACATCAACTGTACAGACAGCCGGAAGAGCTAAACACTTTGTTTTGCTTGACCTACAGCATCAAATACATGCCGCACCATCCCCACAGCATCAGTTTCGAAACACCTTCGTGTCTGCTCGATCAGTTGATTACGTTTCCTGCGTTGACTGTTTTCATGTCATAGAATTTTACAAATCCAATTCCAATGAGGTTGAGACGTTGTGGTAATCATAATCAAAAGCAGAGTATAATGATTTGCAAATCGTGTTCAATCTGTATTTAATTGAATACTGACTGTACACTACAGAGACAAGGTATTTAATGTTTAAATTGATCAACTTTATTTCTTATTTTTAAAGCAAATAATCATGAATAGCATTTTATGGCTGCAACACGTTCTCCAAAAGCTGGAACAGGGTCATATTTACCTTTTTTTTTTTTTTTTTAAAACAACATTCAATTCAACATTTGGGGAACTGAGGACACTAATTGTTGAAGCTTTGTGGGGAGAATTCCTTCCCATTCTTGCTTGATGTACAGCTTCGGCTGTTCAACATCGGATTTTACGCTTCGGAATGTGCCACACATATTCAATGGGAGACAGGCCAGAGTCTAGTACCCGTCGTTTTTTTACTCAGAAGCCACGGTGTTGTAACATGTGCGGAATGTGGTTTGGCATTGTCTTGCTGAAATAAGCAGGGGCATCCATGAAAAAGACGTTGCTTGGATGGCAGCGTATGTTTCTCCAACACCTGTATGTATGTGTCTTTTAGCTTTAATGGTGCCTTCACAGATGTGTAAGTTAGCCATACCATTGACACTAACACAGCCCCATACCATCGCAGATGCTGGCTTTTGAAATTTGCGTCTATAACTATCCAAATGATTCTTTTCCTCTTTGGCCCTGGGGGGCCCCCACGTCCACAATTTGCCCCTCACCCCCAAAATTTGAAATGTGGACTCGACAGACCACACAACACTTTTCCTTGTTGCATCAGTCTCTCTTCAATGACTATGGACCCAGAACAGCCAGGGGCGCTTCTTGGTGTTGTTAATAAATGGCTTTTACTTTGCATGGTCAAGTTTTAAGTTGTACTTACGGATGCAGCACTAAACTGTATTTACTGTTATGCGGGGGTTGTATTCTTGAGCCCTTGTGCTGATATCCTTTACACATTGATGTCCTTTTTAAAAAATTTTTAATGCAGTGCCGCATGAGGGATCAAAAGTCACGGGCATTCAATGTTTTTTGTTTTCGGCCTTGCCGCTTACAAGTTATTTATCTAGATTCTCTGAACGTTTTGATGTTATTAGAGGACCGTAGATGATGAAATCCCTCAATTCCTTGCAATTGGACGTTGAGGAACATTGTCCTTAAACCAAGGGTGTCAAACTCATTTTTGTCACGGGCCACTTTGGAGTTACGTCTTCCCTCAGAGGGCCATTACGACAGTGAAACCGAATAAAATGACATGGCGGGCCGGATCTGGCCCCCGGGCCTTGAGTTTGACACGTGTGCCTTAAACTATTTTCTCACGCTGTTGCTCACAAAGAGGTGAACCTCGCCCCATGGTTGCTTTTCAATGAAAATCTCCTTTGATACCCAACCGTGGCACCTGTTCCCGGTGAGCCTGTTCACCTGTGGGATGTTCCAACCAGGTATTTCAGGTACTTCAACTTTCGCCGTCTCTTTGGCCACTTTTCGCAGCTTTTTGGCAATGTGTTGCAGCCACAAAATTCGAAGCTCATGATTGTTTGCTAAAAGCAAGAAGGTTTATCAGTTTGATCATTGAATGTCTTTGTAATGTATTCAACAAAAGATAGGTTGAACAAAGATTTGCAAATTATTTTGATATTTAGCACGGCGACCCAACTTCATTGGAATTGGCTTGGAACACCACAGGCCCAAGTTCCCGATTCCTTTCCACTAATTGCCGATGTCCACGTTTGCAAGCACTTTTGAAGTGACACATCTGATCGGATTTTGTTTACATTCACTCAAGCACAGCACATAAGTCAAAAACTGGACGACAACGTTGCCAACATAGAAGTAAACTCAAGTAAATCAAATCATGAACACGATAAATGTTACAAGGCCAGGGCTCACTCTTCCCACTTCTTGGATTTAAATGAGAGAAACCTTCGTATTACTTCACTGGCTGTCATCATAAATTATTTTCTTATTTAAGAATTAACACACTTCTATTGTGACATATGGAGACCAAATATTCTCTTTGCTTTAACTGTCTAGATTGCCAGTCTTTATTTTTGGAGTGGATTATGTGACTTTTGGGGGCAGAAGCCCAGACGTAGATCTGTACTGTGTATATGCCTGTGGTGAGATTGAGTCACATTCAAAAACACATTAATTAGATATCGTTAGCTTGTTCTAGAAAGTTCTTTTTGCTTTTTTTGCTCTCAAAGCAGACAGTGATGTGATTTGTCACAATATTGTGTGAAAAGAGGACACTGACACAAAACAATACAAATTCAACATTGTTTCAAATGTTGAATTAACAGTTGAGTAAACGAAGCAGTGATGGATGGTTTTAAATTGGGATGAATTAGAGGTAAACGAGGTCAGCTGGAGGTCGGTTGATTGAGCGGGTTGTCCAGTGACATAAGGGGCCGCCGGTTCGAATCCCAGCTCCGGCTACCCACAATATACAATATAGCCCCCCTGAGTGGTAGGGATCTCCCCAACCGATCAGAACTCGGGTCTGTTCACGTGGTCTTCAGCCCATTTGAGGCTCGCGGCAAAATGATGAGTTTGCTCTATTTTCTGAAATTTGGTCGCTCACAACGTGACCAAATAAACCCAAACTAAACATATCTTGTCAATTGGAGCAGTAGTTGTTTAATTTTATATTAGAGCAGTGCTCACCAACACTGCTCATCGACGGCCCCTGTCCTGAATTGTTTTTTGGTGTGTCCCTCCTCCAACACACCTGATTCAACAACGGTGTGAAAACACAAACTGTGGGCCAAAAGATACTTCTAAAATAGCCTAAGTCTGCTTTGCCCGATATAAAGTTGCCTCACCGAACGGCGTAAGAGTGAAGAGAGCGACAGACAGCTTAGCGATTGCAACACGTCTGAACAACGTAATTTGAAATGAAAGTTTAACGCGGTGTTTTTCATTCTTTTTCGAGCCAAGGCACATTTCTTTCATTGAAAAAAAAATCCCGCGGCACACCCCACGCTGAAAATGTGAAAAAAAAAGCTTATTTTAACAATGAAAGTGTTATTTTGTTATTATAAGCGTAACACTGAAGACTAACGTTTTTTTAATAACACCTTAAATAGGAATAAAACATCAATCAAATATTTTATCATTTTCATATTTTAAAAAGCATTTTAAAGAGCACAGCCACCTTTTGCAGCATATATGCAGTTGTACATATTGCGGGGGGTTAAATATCCTGAGCAGCAAAAAGTGTCAAAGGCATATCCTGCACTTGTTACCATAAATAAAATTAACAAGCCACAACTCAATGGTAGTCATAAAATTATAATTCATATAATCAACATTAATACCACTGTAAAGAAGCCGCCTTTAGTCTACGAGACGAGGTCACAGTAACCAAGTGGGCGTCTTTGAGCAAGGTCTGCATGGCGATGATTACATGACACCGGTGCACATTTCAGTCCGAAATGATCCCATGCTTCCCTCATTTGTGGTCTTTTTGAATGCATTTTGTCTTTTCGTGCTCATGCCCAAAGTCTCAATCGAAATAAAAGAAGTAGGTGAGGGAAGGACCATTGTGGGATTCCGGTTCAAGATGGCCGCCACTGTATACTGGCTTCTGACCAGTATGTTTTTTCTTGAGGCTGATGCTGATTTGGGGCAGAAAAAAAAGACTGATTGCTGATTAATTAAACACTTTGTAATGCACACATGCAGAACCCCTCCCTGCATTTCAATGAGTATCAATTATACTCCTGATTTTTGCTTTTCGCATGCTGACCTGGTCTCCGCTCACCGCAAATGTCAGCGATCAACTGTAAATATACGGGTAAAAAAAAGTGGCGTGGCACAATGCATTTATTTAGTCAAGTGTAAGGACATTAATCCTTGTCAAATGCGCGTTTGCATCATATTCAACACATCTACATTACATTTATGTTGCACTATATTTTCTTTTTTTGTCTAAACAAAAAAAGAAATATACCGGGGCGGCCCGGTAGTCCAGTGGTTAGCACGTCGACTTCACAGTGCAGAGGTACCGGGTTCGATTCCAGCTCCGGCCTCCCTGTGTGGAGTTTGCATGTTCTCCCCGGGCCTGCGTGGGTTTCCTCCGGGTGCTCCGGTTTCCTCCCACATTCCAAAAACATGCATGGCAGGCGGATTGAACACTCTAAATTGTCCCTAGGTGTGAGTGTGGGCGTGCATGGTTGTTTGTCTCTGTGTGCCCTGCGATTGGCTGGCAACTGGTTCAGGGTGTCCCCCGCCTACTGCCCGAAGACGGCTGGGATAGGCTCCAGCACCCCCCGCGACCCTAGTGAGGATAAAGCGGTTCCGAAAATGGATGGATGGATGGATGGATGGATGTCTAAACAAACCGTTACTTTAGGTTGTGTGTACAATAGTGACATCCAGGCCGATTCCTTGCATTGCTCACCTCAGCATTGTTTGTAAAATTTAAAGGGATGCTTCACATACTGTATGTATACCATTTGCAGGTGTAAAAATGAATTTTGAAAACGTGACTATTTTTTTTATTTACATGTAATAACTTTAAAAACGTTTTTAAAAATAATATAGCTGGCTGCCGTGTTCATTGCACAAGTCACTTGACAACCGTAATGTGTGTCAACTTTGGACTAGACTGCACAATGACACACACACGCGCGCGCACGCACGCAGCGATGCCGGATGGATAGTGTTAATCTTGAAAGAGTGTAGCAATATAATTTCCAGCAACGCAATGAAATAAGTCTAGTGAGTGATGTGAAAAATGCGGCGCCGGGTGGTCTTTGGCTGGCACCAAATAGACTTTGGGAGAACTAGTGGGACCAGGAAGTGGAGCAGACATGGTGCTCATTTGCAAGCTACACACGCATAGACCATGCTGGAATTAACTCTGTCGTCCTACTTTGTACATTACAATGGACAGAATGCTGTCTCAGCGGCTTAATTTTTATAGCCATAACGGTACACAAAGCCACCGCCTGCGGGGAGGATCGCAAAGGGTTGAGACTCAGAGGAAGCACAGATACTTCCTCGCGCAGGTCAGCCTGCCTCTTACTCGTTCAAAATACTCAGCATGGCATTGCTTTTTAATGGGACCTGCGTGGCGTGTCCCCTCTCAAATCGTAAACAACTCCTCTTGGCTCAAATGTTCACTGCACAAGTGCGGGGGCTCGACAAAACTTGCATAAGTACACATTTTTTAAAGGTTGTGGAATTCAATGCCGGTGTCCACCTTGTTTACTGATTCTGGTCAACCCTTTGGAAATGTTTACAATGCAAAACAGCGTTGTTTTCCTTTGTGGATATAATTATAGGGGCGTGTTTTTCAGCTTGGGTGCGTTTTTCCAAGCTAAACTACCGGTAATTAATGATGACCAATCAAACTTCACATGTAAAATTAATTAAGCTTCCCTTAAATGGGAGGCTTAATTAATTAATTTAATTAAGGCTTAATTTAAAAAAAAATTTTTAATCGTTCAATGTTCATTAATTTGAAAAACCCACTATTAATTTCAATAACATGCAAAACATGTTTTTTTTCCCTTTTTTTAAAATACCTAATCTTTGGTCTAGTAATCGCTAATTATATTACACGGGTTGCGCCTCACCATACAGGAGGCTGACATGTTTCTGCGCCGACTTTCTGCTACAGATACCCGAAGGAGACCCGCTCACAAATTTGCTTGGAACGATGACGACAGTACGTGTAGCAAATAAAATGCACTGACTAGGTCACTTGAGGGAACACAAATAGTCGTTTGTGATGACATTTGCTTGCACCTCTGCTGAAGAATTGGTGCTTGGCTTGCCAAGTATGATCTCTCTGAGGTCCTGTGCTGCACTTACTTCAAAATGCAATTTAGGTTGTTGCATTTTGTATTAGTTCACCACGAGATTTAAGTGGGGGAAAACATCTATCTATCTATCTATCTATCTATCTATCTATCTATCTATCTATCTATCTATCTATCTATCTATCTATCTATCTATCTATCTATCTATCTATCTATCTATCTACACACACACATATATATACCGTATATATATAGCTGCTATGATTTAAGAGGTACCAACTTATTCAAAAAACTCAAAACGAGAACAAACATCAAGCAAAGAAGTGTATCTGTCAAAGATGTTAATCTGTGGAATAATTTCGAAACGGACCTGAAAATGATGAAATCGCTTGCTGAGTTCAAAAAAATAGTACAAACAACCTACATCAATCAGAGTTAAGGTGATGAATTCTAAACATTAATTAAATATAATAATAAATCAGAATTAAGTTGATAAATAGAGAAAGGTACTGTACTGCAATATCCATTATGAATACAAGAAGAAAATTGACACAAGAGTGCCAGGGTGTGTATGTATAAAATCCCAATACAAACCAAAAGTTTTGAAAATATCATGGTTAAGGGTAAAAGCATGAGCCTTTTTGGACTTCTTCCTTCCTTCTTTCTTTCTTTCTTTCTTTCTTTCTTTCTTTCTTTCTTTCTTTCTTTCTTTCTTTCTTTCTTTCTTTCTTTCTTTCTTTCTTTCTTTCTTTCTTTTCTGATTGATATAAAAATGATCTATT
>CAAKHF010007411.1:0-24141 GCA_901007745.1 Hippocampus kuda
TGGGCTTGTCCGAAAAAAAAGCAGCACATCTCACTTCGCCTCCTTCTCATCAACACAGATTGTCTTATCATAAACACAACAGCTGCGTGGGAATAGCTGGCCAGGAGCTAGTTGGAGGCTAACGGCTGTCAAAGCGTAATGTGAGATGAACACAAGTCTCTTTGTTTCTCTCAGAAGGCAATGCTGATAAATGTTAATTACGGTCTAAGGTTTTATAATTAAAGATTTCAGTAAATACTTCTTTGTCTCAAATATGTAAAGTATAAATACTGTTGGCGGCCCGGTGATCGAGTGGCTAGTGCATCGACCTCACAGTGCAGAGGTACCGGGTTTGATTAATGTTGAAGTTGTACAAAATACATATGGAGATAAGTATATAAAGGCTTTTGTTTAGCTTTGACACTCAGTTGCTTTAAGTGCATTTTCAGGCTTAGGTGTGGACTTTTCTCAAGTTGCATTTTTCTTGATATGAATTTGCTGAATGATTAAGTTAATGCCAGTTTAAGCTTCAGGTTGTCAAATTGTACAAAAGAAATGTGGAGATAAGGATTGTTTTGCGTTGACACCCAATTGCAGTTTTTATCGCTTTAAATGCATTTTTAGGCCGAGCTGTGCATTTTTCTGAAGTTGCCATTTTCTTTTCGGGATTGGTTGCATGATGAAATAAATGTTCTTTTCAGGTTCAGGATGTCAATTTGTCACAAACACATGTGCAAATGTGCGTATAAAGCCTTTTGTTTATCTTTGAGGCGGCCCGGTGGTCGACTGGTTAGCACGTTGCATTCACGGTGCAAAGGCTATGGGTTTGATCCCAGCTCCGGCCTTCTTGTGTGGAGTTTGCATGTTCTCCCCGTGCCTGCGTGCGTTTTCTCTGGGTATTCAGTTTTCCTCCCACTTTCCAGAAACATGCATGGCAGGCTGATTGGACACTCAAGATTGTCCCTAGGTGTGAGTGTGGATGGTTGTTCGTCTCTGTCTCCCCTGCGATTAGCTGGCAACTGGTTCAGGGTGTCCCTCGCATATTGCCCAAAGACAGGTGGAATATGCTCCAGCACACCCCGCGACCCTTGCGAGGATAAAGCGGTTCAGAAAATGGATGGATGGATGGATAAATACTGTTTAGGCTTTTACAAAAGAGTAACTGTATGGTACCACAAATAGCATGGTAGAGATACGTGCATACTACTCGCTACACTAAAAACAACAGCCACAGACAGAAATAGGTCAATAAGGCATGCTCCTTTTGAGCTAGATGCAGGCCCATGGCAGATGCTAAGATCGTGTCTGTGCTCCATTGCTAACACGTCCACCAATGTCTGGCTATACATACATTGTTTTGATGGGTAATTTACCTCTGCCAACAAGGCTTTCATAGTGATGTGCTTTTTAACATGCTGTAATCTAACTGTTCATCAGTGATGAGAGAGCAGAGAAAAGAATGGCACTGAAAGTGGCACTGTGGAGAATTACGGCCAATTCTGGAACTGTAAGACTTTGAAAGGTATTGTACAGTGAAGACTTTAGAATGGACTGGACACTATTCTGTCCGCTGAATCCGGGATCTGTTGGTTAAGGATAACTAATATGTCCGCTGAAGTCGGGATCTGTTGGTTAAGGGTATGTTTAATCGAAGTTCCACTGTATTTAGAATCTTTATTTCTATTTATGTATTTAAAAAGTGAAATACACCCACTGGGTCAGCAGCCTTGGCATTTGCAGTCCTTTTGGTTTCAGTCCCAGGCTTCGTTGACTTTTTGACAGTTTTAGTGGAGGAATGAGATTTTCCATATTTAGAGCTCTGATCAGCCTTGGAGACGCAGCTGGTGTCAGCAGAGTGCTTATTCAGATCATTATAAGGGCGTTTTAAGCCACTATGATGTGATGAATCTCCTAAAGATGTGGGAGGAAAAAAAGGCTTCAGTTAATTATTCATTGTGATACAAACAATTTAAAATGGCCAAAAAAAGGATAGCAATCTACTGAACCCATGGTATGAGAATCATGTGCTTTTTCAACATGTCAATGAAAACACAGGCTGAAGAAAAGATTGGTGTACTTCTGCACAATGTCAACAGCTACCAGAAATGGAGTTTAAGAAAAAAAAACAAAGGCCCAATATTGTGCCCGGTGGCCAACCTGTGCAGTGATGTTGGCGGTGGTCCTGGGGAGAATGAGGTCTCGTGTGCAGCCTGTGAGGTTCCACTCTGCTTTTGCTGTGGAGTGGAATTGAAAAGTGAAGGGTTAATTAACATAGAAATATGGTGTGCACAAAATGTTTCATTTCTTGACAATGGTGAACCAATTTGTAATGTCAGTTACACCTACAGTAGGTAAGACACTGGGCACATTGCAGCTGAATTTAATTTATGGATGCACGATATTTATTGGACCGATAATTATTGGCTGTATATTGGAACAAAATGGTTGGATACTGAGAAATTAGGCCGAAATTGAAAGCTCAACTCTAAAATCAATCTTTAGAGGGTAAATACTGAAACTTTGGGTAAACATTTTCACAAGCGCACAGTCCCATTCATTTCAAAGAATGAGAGCCACAGCCGAGGCTTCCTTTGGCCTCATGCAGCCCAAAGGCATTGGCACCACCTCAGGAGATGAACTCGCTGACAGCTTCCTACCATCCCACAACGTCGAGACGCATGAATGAAACGTTTTCTTCTTTTAAGTTGCAATGATATATTTGTAGTATAGAAATACAAATGATATATACAGTACAGGTCGATATCGGCCATACTAATGTGGAAATTATCGGTGATCGTATCAGTTTGAATTTTCATGTTGTGCATCACCATAGAAATTGTTAAAAAAATGCAATGAGGTATCAAGAACCATTAAAAATATGTTATAATAATAAAAATACATTTCATTTATAAGCGCCTTTCAAGACACTCAAGGACACTTTAAAACCAAAAACAAGAACAATAAAACCACAGATAAAATTATAAATAATAAAAGGAGAGATGAATTTGCGTTATTGATTAATACTGTGATACAATTGTGGTTACAATGAAAATAAAACTAACCTTTTCAGATCTGGTTTCCAATCAGGATACCTTTATGAAAACAGAAAACATCTTTTCACATAACATTCAATAAAGATGGTAAAAGGTTCAAGCAAAGCAACTTTATCCTCACTTGTTGCGCAGGTCCTTGCAGGCCGCTGTGTGGTTAACAGTATTTATGTGGTCAACCCAGTCCTATAGAAAACCACAAAAAGATGACGTGACACTCACACTCATGGGCCCCATTCAAAAGACAAATTCCCATTTCACAAGCATATGTAAAAATGCAACTTCACGACTTTTTTTTAATAACAAAATTAACCTTAACCTTACTACCTTAACCTTATTAGGCCCTTTGCCCTGGACCAATTTATTGGCTTTTTGACGCCCACTTTAAAATATGAAGAATGGACTTTGACTTGTATAGCGCTTCTCTGCCTTTGGTGCGCAAAGCATTACCTCATTTACCTACTGATGACACCGCATCAGGAGCAACTGGGGGTTCATTATCTCATTGCTCAAGGACATTTCGACATGGTTGCAATGGCAGAGGATTGAACCCCTAACCTTTGGTTTGGGAAACAACTACTGAGCCATGCCCCCCCACCCCACCCCAAAAAAGAAAATATAGAATATCTACAGAAATACATATTTATAAATATTTCAAAGTAAACTGTTGACTACAGTAACTGCACTATTAGAACACTACAAATCAAATCAAGTAGTGGCACTTTATCTTGGCCTTCAGTTCTACAAATGACATGGTTGGTTCTTGTTTGAAAATGTGTATTGGTTGTGGGCTTTGGCTCAATAAAATCATTCTATTTACATCCGGTGAAGACATTCTGTTGATGATTTGACCATGTTTATGGAGTAATGGGTATGGTGAAAGTTTTATTCCTCTTCAGGTTTCTTGCACATATTTGGTCAAACAAATGTTTGGAACTGTCAATGATTATATCTAAATACTGCTTTATATTTGCTGATATTAACAAATGATTTCTCAATCCTGCTTAGTTATTCATGCGAGTATAGAATGACTTGCGAATCACAATTGAATCATTACTCCATGTACTCTTCAAAAATAAAGAGATCATAGCAGAAAGAATGAAAAATAGAATGTGACTATTTTCAAATAACCCACAAACTTTACTAATATACAATTTTGCAAACATAATATCACAAAAACGGAAATGTTTTACCAGTACAGGAATAAAACATTTATTTCTCAATATGGGATAGGATTTTTTTAAGATTTCAAATTTTTAGTTGGGGACCATTTACAAAATAATAAATGCTTTCACTCCCCCCGCTTCTCCTTTTGCTGCAGTGAGCTTTTCACCCCCGTGGGCTTCTGTAACTTTCACCCTCCCACGACATCGACTTGCCCCACTGTATTGGATCTGCTTCATCAAACATGGCAGCACTGGTTGTTATTTTTGAAATGTTGTTCTTTAAAATATTAAAACTGCAGTAAAGTAAAAGTTGTGGCCGGACTTCCAGGCCATGGCAACTACAGTTCCGATATTTGTGGCCCCTGCGCAAAGTGTGGTGCATGCGCAAGAGTTCCCAAAGTACGGCAAACACACTCGGACAAAATACATAGATGACTTTAAAACATTGATTCAACTTCCATGTAGAAATGATAAAATGTCACCATTCAATATTGAAGACATTTTTGGGCACAGGAATTCCACCAAGGAATTCCAGTTGTCGCTCCTCAAAGTTTAACAATTGTAAGTGGTATACGCATTACCGCTTCATAATTGAGCTACTCACTTTGTACTTTTTCATTTTTGTTGCCTTGAGGTACTGATTTTGAGTGGTTTGATTCATATTGACTGTTAGATGTTGTGTAAAGCACTTTGTTGCAGCTGCAGCTGTCGTGAAAGCACTATTTTATTATGCTTCACTTGCCAGCCATTTAAACACAGCTGTTGCAATTTAAGGCTTTTGTTGGTGTGGTTGGAGCAACTTTGATTTATCTAAACTATAAGCCTCAGTGTGGTCAATAATGTGCCAGTCATTAGTACAACCACCACCCTCATCACATTCGTTAAATTGGGAGTCTAAATCTTGATCTTTCACGATCTGTCGCGCTTACGTCATGAGAACACATCATTGGAAACCAGTGAATGAGTGTGCAACATCTTCATAGCACTCACCGACAAGCTAAGCCAGCATGGCCTCGTAACCTCGTGTACAAAAGCCGCATTGCTAATGCTTCGGTGTGTCAAGTGCCATTGTAGTAAGCTTTTACAAGTGTATTTACGCTTGTTTTTATGACTCCTCTGGTGTTAGAGTGACAGTTTTTTTCACTGTTCTAGAGTAATTAAAAATTGCTGTTTGTTTCTGTCGTCAATAATTTGGCAGAGTAAGGTTTTGACTTCCAATCAAAATCTTTTGAATCAACGAATTTAGCATGAAGCCAACATCTAAGCGTTGTCTGACTCGTTAAAAATGAATTCGAAGTTGATTAAAGTAAACATACACCCATCTTAATTGATAGCGATAAAGCTACTGTAAACATGGCAATTTTAGAAAATGCACTTGTGAACCTGACCAAAGGACTCATTCCAAATTGTGCTAAACCATAAAGGATGTTAGCCATGAAATTTTGGATACAAACATGGCCTAACTTCGATAATACTTTAAATGAAACCTTAACACATACAAACATGGCACAAACTTTGAGCTATACTGTTTTAAATGTCATAGCATGGTGGAAATTGAGTGACCAAGATCTTGACAAGGTGAAAAGTGTTTTCAGTGGAGAATAACAGCTATAGGCACAGGTTAGGAACAAGTTAACTAATTTAGAAGCACCGTAAACACCAATCTGAATTACTTGGCGTGCAATCACGTTTGTTCAGTCACGGGCAGCATGACGAGTCACACCAGGTTAAACGTAACCAGCACTTCTTTGGAGATTCCCCTCTGGGACCTGCTTCATTTCCGACTCCCCAATGAAGTTCAACTCATCCCCATTGTGCGCACCTGCACCTACTTTGGAAGTGCTACTACAATTTATTGCCGTTCTTGGGTCGGCTTCACAGCCATTAGCTGCACTTCACTGTCTCTTCCACAGCAATTACATTTCTGTTTCCGCTCAACAAGAGCTGCAAGCCCTTGCTCTGCAGTTCAACTGAGAGGTGCAATCTTTTCTGCTTCTGGGCCGCAGCCAAGCAGCACACTTCCTGTTTCTACACCTCAGCCAGGCAACATCATTCAGCACCTAAACCAGGTATTCATCCTTCTATGCCTTCAGTTGCTGCCAATTTTCTTTTGCCTTCACAGCCAGCAGGTCCTTCCTTTCCTCATAATGTTGTACAACCAGGCGTGTCCATGAAAGACTGGTCCACCCTTTCTATGTTCCCCTGGTTCATTTGGTTCCTCTTCTTATCGGCCAGGACCTGCTGTCGTTTCGTGCCCTTGATTGATTCCAGTCAAAGGAAAATTTGGTCACAAGTGCATACTATTGTCTGTTTCAATGTCAACCAAAGCAACTTCCCATTGTTACGCTCCAAGCCTAACGGTGGCTTCATATAAATTTGTCCTGAATGCACAAAACATTCATCAGGACATCAATCTAATGAAAGGAGGTACTGTGCCTGTCAGACCCGAGGTGCCCACAAGAGGTCACCTTCTTGACACTGGCCCTTCCCTCTGCCAAATTTACCATTCCACTCAACCTATGCAACCCTGCCCCCCTGTGGAATGCACCACTAGGATAACAAAAGACACAAACTGAGGACGCTGTCCTCACTTTTGTGACAGACAATTCAGATTCATTGCTTTATAAATGCAAGGCCATGTAGAAATATGCTCCTCCCATGGATAAACAACACCAGTTGGACACATAACTCTTCTGACCAGGGCAGACCATGAGGCCAATGCAATTTTGTGATAGAATGTTTAAAATAAATAAATAATGGGTTAAACATGCCAAACACAAATTTTTAAAGAGGGATTAAAAATGTGTCCCTCCGTGAGCAGTCACCTTAGCGTGGTGGAGGGGTTTGTGTGTCCCAATGATCCTAGGAGCTAAATTGTCTTGTTGGCGAGCGCCTGGTGGCCGGGCCTACACCCATGGGTCCCGGCGGGCTCAGCCCAAAGAGGCAACGTGGGTCTCCCTTCTAATGGGCTCATCACCTATGGGAGGGGCCAAAGGGGTCAGGTGCAGTGTGAGCTGGGCGGCAGCCAAAGGCAGGGACCCTGGCGGTCTGATCCTCGGCTACAGAAGCTAGCTCTAGGGACGAGGAATGTCACCTATCTTGCAGGGAAGGAGCCCAAGCTGGTGGGCAAGGTAGAAAAGTTCGGACTGGATATAGTCGGACTTGCCTCCACACACAGCCTAGGCTCTGGTGCCAGTTCTCTCGAGAGGGGTTGGACTCTCTTCCACTCTGGAGTTGCCCATTGTGCGAGGCGTAGAGCAGGTGTGGGCATACTCATTGCCCCCCGGCTCAGTGCCTGTACATTGGGGTTCACACTGGTAGACGAGAGGGTTGCCTCCCTCCGCCTTCGGGTGGGGGGATGGGTCCTCACTTTTTTTTGAGCATTATGCACCAAACAGCAGCTCAGTGTACCCACCCTTTTTGGAGTCCTTGGAGGGTGTGCTGGAGAGTACTCCTGCTGGGGGCTCCCTTGTTCTGCTGGGGGACTTCAATGCTCATGTGGGCAATGACAGTGAGACCTGGAAGGCCGTGATTGGGAGGAACCCCCCCCCCCCCCGATCAGAACTCGAGTGGTGTTTTGCTGTTGGACTTCTGTGCTCGTCACGGATTGTCCATAACGAACACTTTGTTCAAACATAAGGGTGTCCATATGTGTACTTGGTACGAGGCCACCCTCAACCACAGTTCAATGATTGACTTTGTGGTTGTATCGGATTTGCGGCCGCATGTTTTGGACACTGGGGTGAAGAGAGGGGCGAAGCTGTCAACTGATCACCACCTGGTGGTGAGTTGGCTCCGATGGTGGGGAAAGATGCCGGTCCGACCTGGCAGACCCAAACGTAATGTGACGGTTTGTTGGGAGCATCTGGAGGAATCCCCAATCAGAATGAGTTTCAACTCTCACCACCAGCAGAGCTTTTCCCATGTCCCGGGGGAGGCGGGGGACATTGAGTCTGAGAGGACCATGTTCCGTGCCTCTATTGTTGAGGCGGCCAATCTGAATTGTGGCCGTAAAGTGGTTGGTGCCTGTTGTGGCGGCAACCCCGTACTCCTGGACACCAGCAGTAAGGGATGCCGTCAAGCTAAGGAGGAGGCCTATCGGGTCTTTATGGCCTGTGCGACCCCAGAGGCAGCTGCTGGGTATCGACTGGCTTAGCGGAACGCAACTTCAGTGATCGCCGGGACAAAAACTCGGGCGTGGGAAGAGTTCAGTGAGGCCATGGAAGCCGACTTCCGGACGGCTTTGAGGAAATTCTGGTCCACCATACGACATCTCAGGAGGGGGGGAGCAGTGCACCACTAACACTGTGAACAGTAGGGATGGGGCGCTGCTGACCTTGACTCGGGATGTTGTGAGTCGGTGGGCAGAGTTCTTCGAAGACCTCCTCAACTCCACCAACACACCTTCCTTGGAGGAAGCAGAGTCTGAGGACTCTGAGGTGGGCTCTCCTATCTCTGTGGATGAATTCACAGATGTGGTTAAAAAGCTCCTCGTGGCAAGGCCTCAGGGGTGGATGCAATCCGCCCGGAGCTCCTCAAGGCTCTGGATGTTGTGGGGCTGTCTTGGTTGACACACCTCTGCAACATTGCGTGGTCATCAGGGAGAGTGCCTCAGGATTGGCAGACCGGGGTTCGGGGTCCCTCTTTTTAAAAAGGGGGACTTGGAGGGTGTGTTCCGACTAGAGAGGGATCTCCTCAGCCTCCCTGGTAAGGTCTATTCAGGGGTGCTGGAGAGGAGGGTCCGTCGGGAAGTCGAGCCTCAGATTGAGGAGCAGCAGTGTGGTTTTCGTCCCGGTCGTGGAACAGTGGACCAGCTCTACACCCTTAGCAGGATCCTCGAGGGTACATAGGAACTCCCCGAACGACTCTCCATGTGCTTTGTGGACTTGGAGAAAGCATTCGACCGTGTCCCTTGGGTAGTTCTGTGGGGGGTGCTTCGGGAGTATGGGGTAAAAAAAACCCTGATACAGGCTGCACCGGCCTACGTAGGGCCAGTATTATCCAATCAAAATAGCTCCTGGAGACAACTGCAGCCGTGAACAGGAAATAAGCAGTAAAAAAAAAAAAAAAAATTGATGGATGGATTAAACAAGCGAGAATATTTTGTTTTATCTCCGAGCCAAATGCAATCGTCAAAAGAGCCACATATGGCTCGTGAGCCATAGGTTCCCGACCCCTGGACTAAATGGAAACTGGACTAGCCCAAGTGACACATCCAGCAGAAAAGTCATTTGAATGATGTTGGAATTATACAAAGACTCAAGATAGGAAAAAGGATTGGTACAATATTGTGGGAGGGCGCAAACGACCGGGAGACAAAGAACCAGCTGTCACACAGAAAAAAAATCCGAACCTGAGCAAGTTAAAGTTCTAATTCACTATATTTTACTTGCCATTAAAATAAATGCAGGTTGGTTTGATTCCCATTCAATGTGTTATAATATTGCGTTATTTTTCAATGTTAAAAAAAAAACGCTTATAGTAAAAACATAACACTTAATTGTTAAAATAAGCTTTTTTTTTTCCACATTCTCGGGTAGTGGTGTGCCGCAGGATTTTTTCAATGAAAGAAATGTGCCTTGGCTCGAAAAAGATTGAAAAACACAGGTCTAAGCATTCCAAGAGGTATTCGTTTTCCTTCTTAGTAAATACCTACTTCTATCACAACTGTAAAGCATTAAAAAAAAAATTACTGATGGCTTTGAGAGGTACATTGTTGGCCGTGTTTTGCTTTTTTTAAATTTGTGTTTATTTCTTTTTTTAATCAAACTACACCACTATTATTGTAGTTTGTTAACTATACAATGCCAGTAGTATGTACTTCATGAACATATTCCTTTTAAAAAAAAAAAGGCATGGTTACACTTACCTTATTATGATCACACTGAATGTGGCACAGGGAGCAGGAATGAGGAAACACTTTTGGACTTGTCCCAGAGAAATCACGTATAAAGCTGGAGTCAGGGAACTTCTTGCTTATTCCGAATCCACTTGTGCCGGGGGAAGACGAACGAGACCGTCTGGAGTACAGCTCTCTCCTCGTTTCAGATAATGACCTCTGCTTTGCTCCACTGTTCCTGTAGTCTTTGTCAACGATCCGAGATTTATATGGTGGTCCTTCACTACTTGGTGAGAGACTGCTCTTGTGATGGTCGCCACTTGTCTTACGATAGTCCCGGTCTCCATGCGTACTTGAGTCCATGTGCACCAAACGTATACGACGTTTTTCTGCCTTTTCTATTTTTGGAGGCGATGCAGATGATGAGTACATTCGAACCACTCTTTCATTTGAAAGTTTCTCTCTTTTGAACGTCTGTTTGGTTGTATTTTCCTTGGCCCGACTGGCATGGCCATAGTCAATCACTTTTCCTGCTGTCTTTGTAACTGTCAGAAGACTGGGCACTTCAGACGGGGAAGTATCCATCAGCTGGGATGTGTCTGAAGGAGGAAGGATCTTGCCATGAGTGTTGCATGCCACCGTGTTTCGGTTGTCTGACTTGTTGATTTGTATGTCCCGGAGAATGAAAGGTAAAGTATCTGGGGTCAGTTGATCATCTGGATAGTGACTCAGCACTTCAAGGTCATCATTTGATAGTCCAAAGCTTGCCAAGATACTTCCTGCACTTTCAGGTGTATATAAACCCTGGCCATCCCCAACAGCACTATGGAGTTGTTTGGCTTGGGATGAGGCTGGGCCGCTTGGAACCCAGCTTGGAGCACCTTGTCCACTTCGGTTGGTCTGGGCCTGCTGGTGAAGCCCTTGGAGTTGCTGAGAGTGACAAGTACCATCAGATGCAGAGTTGGCAAACAATTTAGTTGGGGGTTGGAAGTTTGACCAATCTGCATTATGATGGCGGCTAGTTTGATTATCAGAGATCAGTGTTGTTGGGCCAGAACAGTAGCCTCCATGTTGACTGACTACAGTGCCTAGGTTCAGATTTCTTTGGGCCCGGCTTGTGTGATCAGTGAGACGATGGTCTGTATCTCTGGCTCCACGAATAGCCAGAGCTGACTCCAGCTCCTCAGGAAGTTGGGTGGGGCGAGGAAATGAGAAGGCAGACAGCATGTTCGAAGCACGGGGATTTCTTTGATTTGGAGGTTGCTGATGGTGTTGATTATGATCAGGCCTTGACATGTTGGCGAAAGACTGTGGGCCTTGTGACTGGGGCTTGTGGTGATACATTGCAGCAAGCAGATATCGCTGTGTCGTTACGAGTTTTGCTGTTTGAGAAGTACAGTTTACTGAGAATTTTCAGGTGGATCAGGCGAGGGGGTAACTTAGTCGTCAACCTGTTGTGGCTGTGCCAGCTGCACTCCAATCATTATCATCACAAGGAGGGAAAGCTAAGCAAAAAAACTGTTCCCATGAATGTTAATCTGATGTAAGTATTATCACTGTAGTGGGATCAGCAGCAGGTCCATTGTGATCCCTCTGGTAACTTCGTGCTGAAGAAGGTTGAAATGGACTCCAAATGAGGGGCACGTGCAAGATGCAAATTATTCTGTCTGCACAGCGTGGCTGTGAGGTGAAAAGCAGAAAAACTATTATAGATGGTCAGGCATTAGTTCTTGTCAAAGAAACTGAGATTAATTCTCTTTTCAATTGTTTTTTTTTGAAGAGTTGTTTCTTCTTGAACCATTTGTCAAGCCAAAAATGACTGTAAACACAGACTGAATAACCTTGTCTATGCCATGCTTTACTTCGACAGTAGATAAAAACAATGTAGGAATGTTCATATACAGTGATCCCTCGCTATTTCGCGGTTCGTTTATCACGGCTTCGGTGCATTGCGGATTTATTCATTAAAAAAATAATAATAATAATTAAGTCCGCAAAAAGTCTGCGAGAAGAAGTGAAAGTTAGGAAAACAACAGCGAGTCACATAGACATACAACATATACAGTACTACATGTACATGTTTACTGTATTTTGTTATTCATACACTAACCTAATCTATACATGTTTAAATCTATTAGTATACAGCATAAACTCTTTCATTCCACAAGACGTACTTGTACGATTTTTTTTTTTTTTTAATTGGGCGCTGCCTACCATGGACGTATTTGTACGTCTTAAGTCTTTTTTTTTTTGCGTCATAGAGAGGAGGAGGGTCTGATGCAATCTGTGAATGAGAATAAGCCGTTTGCATTGCAAATCATGTAAAAAAGTGACCAGTAGGTGGCAGTGGTGCCTCACGAGATTGAAATGCATGCTTTTACAAAAAGCTCTTTTTCTCTGTTTTTTGCCCAGGAATCGCCATTTCCATTAAATTTAGCCATTTTGTAAAGCCGATTGCTGAAGAATGGAAAAAGATAAAAACAACTTTTTTTTCTGCTGAAAGAAGAGAGTCCAAACTTTATTTTGGTAGGCTCCATGTTTATATAGCATTAGAACAAATATTCTGTGGGCCTTACAATTCATTCATTCATTCATCTTCCGAACCGCTTTATCCTCACTAGGGTCGCGGGGGGTGCTGGAGCCTATCCCAGCCGTCTTCGGGCAGTAGGCGGGGGACACCCTGAATTGGTTGCCAGCCAATCGCAGGGCACACAGAAACAAACAACCATGCACACTCACACTCACACCTAGGGACAATTTAGAGTGCTCAACCCGCCTGCCATGCATGTTTTTTGGAATGTGGGAGGAAACCGGAGCACCCGGAGAAAACCCACGCAGGCCCGGGGAGAACATACAAACTCCACACAGGGAGGCCAGAGCCGGAATTGAACCCGGTACATCTGCACTGTGAAGTCGACGTGCTAACCACTGGACTACCGGGCCGCCCGGGCCTTGCAATATCAGTCAAAATTCAGTAAAACACTGGGATTGAGGGGGTTGCTCCAGTGAAAATGGCTGGGATTGAATGAGTTAAGTGATGTTAATTACTACAAAATATACTTCTACATGCATGTATACCATTAAATTTGGCCTTATAAATATTTTTTATACTCACACACATGTACCTATACGGGAGGTCACTACTTCGCGGATTTTCATTTATCGCGGGTGATTTCGGTCCCCATAAACCGTGATAAACGAGGGATTACTGTAATTACCGTATTTTCCGCACTAACAGTCGCACAGGATTATGAGGCACCTTCAATGAATGGCTATTTTGTAATTTTGTTTCATACATTGGACACATCGCATTATAAGGCGCAATCTACAATGCCTCCACTAGATGGTGCTACGAATTCCATTCAACTCGACAGGCATCCGTTCAACTCGAGTGGCGTTCATGACCGCCTCTGAAAAACGTAAATGAACTATTACTGTACTTAAATGAAACTACGAAAATTGAAAATAATGCATCAAAACAGAAAATCAAGCGAGGAAATCACAAAATAAATTCTATATCCCCTCTACAGATTCATTTTATGATTTCCACGCTTGATTTTCTTCGTAGTTTCATTGAAGTAATCGTTAATTGACATTTTTCGGAGGCGGCCAAGAACGACAAGGCACGGAGACGGACAGTACCATTAATAAAGTCTGCGTTTAAAAAAAAAAAAAAAACACAGCTCTCCTTTTTTCAACAAATACAGGTGCGTCTTTGTCCGTCTCCGTGCCTTCTCTTCTTCCGTTCAACTGGAGAGGCGTTCATGACCGCCTCTGAAAAACGCATTGGCATTTCCTTGATCATAGTACCAACAGAACGATCAGATGTCCGTCGTAGTTATTTATTCCTATGTTGTGCATTCGCAAATCACAATATAAATTCTGTAGGGAGGGCTATATAAAATTTATTTTGTGATAACCTCGCTTGCTTTTCAGTTTTGATGTATTCTTTTCAATTTTCGTAGTTTCATTGAAGTACAGTAAATATTCCCATTTACGGAGTTCTTTCAAAAGAAAATTCCTTCACCCGGACTAAAAACCTATGCATTAGAATTTCGACTACGATGTTACATTAACGATCAATTCATAACAACGGAATTTCCACTACCCGGAACCCGGAAGCCATACAGAAGCACACGGTGACACAAACACAAGCAAGTCCCGCTCGATACTACGGAATAACTCTGTCCGCGCCGCTATTTACTCTCATTGAATACAAAACGGCGACAGGTAAGTGACTCTTTTAGCATGAGTTTGACTGCAACAGTGAATGATTTTTATTTCATTCACAGCTCCAGAGTTTCCTGAATGCAACATACTCATAGCTGCTCTGCCATTGGCTTGCCAAGCTTCATCCTGGCCTCCGATTGGCCAAGAGGGACCTCACTATCTATGTGTGTACATACTGTAGCTAGATCCGTGGAAGACAGAGTGGAATGCATCCGATTAGCTGCTCAGAGTAAATTGCTTGTGGCTCAATGGACAGTCAAATAAACGAACGTTTCCTGGAATGCTTTACTTATCATGCTAAAAACCTTACGCTAACTGGACCGCTAATTAGAGAGAAGGTGATTTCCATCGCGCGAACTATGGCAAACGAGGAATAGGAAGCGTCCCCTGGCGGGCTTTAAAAGTTCATTGCATGACATCAGCTGAGCAACGCTGTCTTTGGTGGCGATCGAGGGGAGGTCGAGTTAGAGACAGTGAGATAGTGGAAAGAAAAGCCACCGGGTCTGTTACTCGTCTCATTTTAGAACAAATAGTTAAAAAGTTTGTTTTATTGTATTTTAAAATACAAAAATATACTGTCCAAAAACTGTTTATATAACAAAAACTGCAATACAGGTGTATCCAAAATAATTAAAACAGTAAAACACGTACAGTATTTTAATGTTTATTTTTTTCTGTCTTAGGAAAAAAAAATGTGGATTGTGCATTGTTATGTTGGATGCATTCTTTGGTTTATGACAATGTTTGCCTGCGTGTCAAACAATTTTCTTGCTAGTTGAAAGTAACTGTCCCATTGATCATCGATGTCTGGTAATTCTTGTGCATACTGAAGGATTTTTGTTGCCATTTGCATTGCTTCCTTGCTGGATGGTGGCTTGTCATCAGGAGTTGAATCGATTCGTAGATTTGTGTCTTTCCGACTCCAAGTGTCTGCTGGATGTTTTTAACTTTGTGTCCAGCCTCGCTCAAAAGGATGCATTTCATTTGCTCCGCTCCAGTCATTACAGTTCTTCTACATTTCGATGCCATGATCGACACGACGTATAAGTGAATAAAGTTAAAATCTTTCACAATTACAGTAAAACGCACGCCAATAAAAAGTCACTTACACGTCTTCGTTTCGAATCTGATGAATGAAAACGGCGAAGAGAATACGTTTCTTCGGTCGTGTCGAGTGGGTGCTGCTTTTAAGCAAGTGCCGCGTTCTGCAGGACGCAAGTAAATAAAGTTAAAATCATTCACAATTACAGTAAAACGCACGGCAATAAAAACTCACACGTCGGCGTTTCAAATCTGATGATCGAAAAACGCGAAGTAAAAACGTGTCTCAGCGTTGTGTCTTTTCCGTCGCATCGGGTGGGCGTTGCGTGTATTTAAGCTCCCACGGCATTACGCCTCCATCCGGGTTACGGCTAGTGGAATTTCCGCTTTCGTAAGTTCCGGTAACACGTAATATCGTAGTCAAAATGTTAATGCATAGGTTTTTATTACATTCATTCATTCATTCATTCATCTTCCGAACCACTTTTTATTACGTGTGAAGGATATTCCTTTTCATAGAATTCCGGGGATGGGAATATTTACTGTATTTACTGTATCCCAAATGAGAAATTTCTGTTATCAGGACAAATTGGACAGCGCAAACACGAGTCTGTACTAGAGAATATTTACTGTAATTTCATTTCATGCCCATTTAGAGATTATAATATAGCCGCGTTAACAACGTGGCACCCACGGCCGGCAGGTAGCAGCACCCAAGGCCAGTTCTAGAAATAGCTCACAGGTGATAGATTATTTTCAAGGACTTTTGTTGAAGTGATCATTTGATCATGCAAACCCTGGCAAAAATCATGAAAATAATGTGTCGCATGTGGTATTTATCAATATCCAAACTATTCTGAAATCATGAACATGGTCAGCGTCTTCACATAAATGAATATCATTAGTTATTAGTCATAACATAAAGCTTATTCAAGCAAATCTGTTATTTCAGACATCTGTACAAAACTGGTATACCTTCGCATTAATCAGCACCCAAGAAGTAGCTCTCAGTTTCAAAAAGGTTGGTGACCCCTTGATATAGCCTATGATGTTTAGAACCCAAAATACCATACAGGAGGGGTCACCAATGTGGTGGCCGTGGGCTTGTTCTAAAATAGCTCACCAGTAACGTGATCATTTCAAACAAAGTGTTGATCATATGTTTGCAAAAAAATGTACAGAAACAGAGCATTGCCTATTGATACCACCATGTTACATCATTGTGATAATTATTGTCATTTGTAATTTCAGAAGTGTGTATCAAACTCGTTGCCCTTTGCATTAATTAGTGCACTAGAAGTAGCTCTCACTTTGAAAAAGTGACTCCCGCCATGCATCATACTCGTGTTTCAGCATCCGTGGATGTGAATATTCAGACTATTTTCAACAATTTTAAACTCGATGCCCAAGAACGACTTGGGTCGTCCATTGTAATTAATACATGGAGTGACAAGGTTGTCTTATGTCGTTTGATCACGTTTTTTTATTGGGAGGGGTTGATCTGGGTCTGATGCACCTGCCCTTTTAAATTGCAAGCACTTGAGTGGTAATGAGGCAAAACGCCAACAGAGGGTAGCAATGCACCATTTTAGATTGAAACTTTACTGTTAAAGTGCTTTAGAAACCACTTTATTTTATTAAGAGGGAACATCGTTTTCATTCATTTGCTCCAGATATTTTGTCATTTTTATTCCATAAGTGGAGTTAAGCACCAAGTGACTTTGTGGAATTGATTCATTGATCAGTTTAAATCTTTAAATATTAATCACAACTTCAAGATGGCGCCTTAGCTGTCGGGCGTATTTAAGAGCTCTTCAAGAGATTTGCTTTTTTATTTTTGCTGTTTTATCATATAGCATTTACTGTCCTTTGTGTGGACCCTTTGTAGATTGTTGTCAGCGTTTTGGTCATTGCATTCGTCAAGGCAGAAGCATCTGTGCTTGATGGTTTCGCTTTCTTGGCAGCACACGTTTATCAGCACTGATGGGGAGAATGTCAGTGCTATTTGACTGTCGCACTTGTGTTTTTTTTTTTTTTTTGCGCCCGTTATGGGCAACAATTTTCACAGCCTAGTTTTGTTCACCGGAGATGTCGGCGCTTGTTGGACAGTCCGAGTTGGTGCGACTGTTGGAGCCGAGTATGAGGAGAGAGGAGGTTCGGCACGGAGCACTGATGCGTATTTGGAAATGAGAGTTGCCACTTGGCATTCAAGCCAATCTAAAATTGACAGAAGAAGTGAACCAATTTCTTTTATCATGAATGAACGTAACAGCTTCTTGTTTACTTTCAAAGAGACTTTGATTCTCTCCTCTTTCATCTATAACTACATCATACAACAACATATGCAGGGATAGTTGTTACGATTGTATGACTGACCAAGTTTTGTGTGTTCCGTTATCGTATTTTGTTAATTTATGTGAAATGTTCTGTAAAGTGCTTTGTTACAGCTGCAGCTGTTGTGAAAGCGCTACATAAAGACGTATTATGTTGTATTTTATTAATGCTGTAAGTGGAATTTTTTTATTTTACAATTGGCTTTGTCTATTTAAGACAGAATATTAAACTATTTTGCATCGCTAGTTGGTGCTGCACCATTAATATCCTATAAAATTGATTTTGTTTAGTTGGTTTGAACCATTGTTGCACGAGACTTGCTGCCATATTTTTTTTAAAAGAAGTATCAGGCTGGCATACTTACAGTATAATAAAAAAATAAATAAAACAATCGCACAACCTTTATTAAGGTTGGGAATTGAAAATCTGTTCCAAATCAGAACTGGTTCAAACTTCAAGGTTCAACACTAATGGTCGTCAAGTGGCCAGTTTGCCGCTGTATTAGGCCACCATCTACCTTCTGACGCCGTAGTGTGAATAAATTCATAAGCAGTCGAAAATGGCCCAAAAGTGCATTTTCAGTTTTGAGCTCAAGGGTTTTTAATCACCAAAACAGGATGTTGTGAAGATGGGGAGAGAAAAAAATAAATAAAAAGATTGTCACACACATGACTGAATCATGGTGCACAAAGCGGGTTAGCCTCATGTCACCATCTTTAGCCAATCCATTCGCCACTAGACATTCACAGCTGCTGTAACAGAATTACAGAATGGTGGCGAGGAACAAGGGCAACGACATTGGGTGAAGCCTCACCATTTATGTCCAACAATGCGGTGTCAACAACTGAGCACAAACAAGAACTTTATTCATTATAGAAGTTGGACGACAGTGTACACCGACATCATGACACTTCACAGTATGTCATTACTATCATAACACTTGTCGGAGTACGATAAGCATT
Source organism: Hippocampus kuda (assembly GCA_901007745.1). Lineage (NCBI taxonomy): Eukaryota > Metazoa > Chordata > Actinopteri > Syngnathiformes > Syngnathidae > Hippocampus > Hippocampus kuda. The sequence goes on from CAAKHF010007411.1 coordinate 18,602, forward strand.
TGTTTTTATTTGTTTCAAAGCTGGTCTTTCAAAATACGTCTTTCAAAATGGTCACTAAAAGGTTTGAGAACCGCTGCCGTTATATATCCATCCATCCTGCTTTATCCTTACAAGGGTCGCGAGGGGTGCTGGAGCCTATGCCAGCTGTCTTTGGGCAGTAAGCAGGGTACACCCTGAACTGATTGCCAGTCAACCACAGGGCACACAGAGACAAACAACCATCCGCACTCAAGGGGGGTGCCCAACCAATCGATCGCGATCGACCAGAAGGCTGTGAACTGGTCCCAGGCTCCAGAGGGTCAAGGGGAAAATAGATTTAAAAAATATGTGTGTCCGTGTTATTAATATTTTATATTTTTGTGTTAGTGCACACTGCACCCTAGACATCCTCTCAGTTTCAGTTTCAGTTTCACAAGAAAAGTATTGAAAAAAATAAAATAATCTAACAAAGCAGGTCAAATTTTAACCGATGGCGGCACGTGACCTGCATCACCGGAAGTCGTTAGCGGTCAGCAGTCTGCACTTGCAGCTTGCGATTAGAGCTGATGCCATTCGTCTTTTTTTATTATTATTCCCATTTAAAATGTTTGTCATGTGTAATTCACTGATGGCACTGGCAATTAATGGGAATTTGGAGAGCCGGGAGAAGCGTTTTAAAACGGTACACGTGAGCTACGATAGTGACGACGTTGCATTGAAGACGCTTGCCAAAGTGCATCCCATGCCGCCGGGTCAGGTCTCGACTAAGGTCGGCACCGATTCCTTGTCACAAACTCACACGGGAGGTTGGTTGATTTGACTTTCCTCCTCGCGAGTGTACCCTGCCTGATGGCCGGGCCTGCACCCATCGGCCAGGCTCAATCTGAAAAGGCAACATGGGTCCTCGTTCCCATGGGCTCACCACTTGTGGGAGGGGCCAAAGGGGTCGGGTGCCCCGGCGAGGTCCGCGGCGGCAAAAGACAAGGACTTTGGTCTGATTGCCGGCTACTAGCGCTAAGAACATGGAATGTCAGGTCAGGTCAACTTTATTGTCAAATGTGCTACATGTGCAACATACAGCACAGATGAAATTTCATTCCTCTCAACCACAGGAGAGAGAGGAGCTGCTGCGGGTGCTCGCACCACCATCAAAAGAACAGTTAACATAAAATGACAAAATAATAAAACACAACACATAAGACACAGACAATCTCAACCACTTTTTCTGCATACACTTTGTGCTTTAAAGCAGTTATAGTTGAAAGGGGAGTGGATAAAAGTGTCCTTTCACCAGTGGATCAAAGATGTCATGCTGAAAATGTGCACACATCTGCTACATGCTAAGTTTGAAAGCAACAAGAAGCTGTAGCGTCCATGTCATCTCTCTGACAGGGAAGGATCCTGAGCTCGTGTACGAGGGAGAGAAGTTTTGACTGGATAGTCAGTCTTACCTCCATGCACAGCTTGGGCTCTGGTCCTCTCAAGAGGGGTTGGACACTGTTCCACTCTGGAGTTGCCCAAGGTGAGAGGCGCCATGCATGTGTGGGCATATTTATCACCCCCCGGCTTGGTGCCTGGACATTGGGGTTCACTCCGGTGGACAAGATGATAGCCTCCCTCCACCTTTGAGTGGAGGGGCGGGTGGATAGGTCCTGAATGTTGTTTGTGCCAATGCACCCAACAGCAGTTCAGGCTACCCACCCTTTTTGGAGTCCTTTGAGGGTGTGCTGGAGAGCGCAGCTCCTGGGGACTCCATCATTCTGCTGGGGGACTTCAAAGCTCATGTGGGCAATGACAGTCAGGCTTGAATGGGCATGATTGGAAGGAACACCATCCCGTGATTGGAAGGAACACCTCCCCACCTGTCCCTAATCTGAACCCGAGTGGTGATCTGTTGCTGGACTTCTGTGCTCGTCACGGATTGTCCATCACGAACACCATGTTCAAGCATAAGGGTGTCCATTTGCGCCACTTGGCACCAGGAGACCGTAGGCCGCAGCTCAATGATTGACTTTGGAGTCGTGTCAATGGATTTGCGGCCGTATATTTTCGATACTCAGGCGGAGCTGTCAACTGAGCAACACCTGGTGGTGTGTTGGCTCCGAAGGTGCCGTTCCGCTCTGGCAGACCCTAAAGGAATTGTGAGGGCTTGCTGGGGATGCCTGACAGAAGCCCCAGTCAGAAAGAGTATAAACTCCCACCTCCGGCAGAACTTGTCATACCTTCAGCAGCAATTGTTAACACAGCATATAGAAAAAAAAAAAACTAAACTAAGTAGAAAACTATTGTCAGAGCATAACCAATCCAAGCCAATCATCAGCATTGTTATTTGTGTTAATCTTGATGTTTGAGATATGATCAACTCAATGCATTTGCTCTCTTTACACAGCTGAAAACAGAATCGGTAAAGACTCCTATAATAAATCAATGGATACAGGATTTCATTTTCATTTAATGGCAAACTAAACTGAAACCCGTCAAGGAATCCGACCTCTGAATTCTGACTTGAAATTTGAGCCCTGCACACAGTGATAATTTTACAGTTTGAGCCCTACGAGTCCCAGGGACTCACTGATCAGAAAAGTATGAGTCCCATTATGCATTTAGAGTCCCAAATTTCGAATTTTGAAACGGTCTACTTATTCAATTGCATATGATAATAACACAAACAACAACAATGTACATTGATAATAGGTATATTTCTTATCAACAAATGCTGCACAAATTTAAATAATTCATGCATACAAGATTATTATCCCAAAAAACTATCCAACTTTAGCTCCTTCCTCTGTGACGTCTTGTTTTAACGTTACACAACTTGGATATTGTCTGCTTTCCACGCGGTGAAGGCCGATCTCTCCAATCTCGTCTCGCGAGAACGGAAATCTCGTCACGCGAGATCAAAACAACAATGGCGGCGATTATCAAACTGCGGTCGTTGACTGAGAAATTTCCTTGCGGCCCAAAAACGCACATTATAAGTGTCCTTGAGTGTTTTGAAAGGTGCTTATAAATAAAATGTGTTATTATTATTTGGAACTGTGCGTCTGGCGGGAAAATTATGCATCTAGGACACGGGACGCAGATGTAACGAGATGGCTGTGTGCGCACGTCGACTTCACAGTACAGAGGTACCGGGTTCAATTCCAGCTCCGGCCTCCCTGTGTGGAGTTTGCATGTTCTCCCCAGGCCTGCGTGGGTTTTCTCCAGGTACTCCGGTTTCCTCCCACGTTCTAAAAACATGCATGACAGGCTGATTGAACACACTAAATTGTCCCTAGGTGTGAGTGTGAGTGTGCATGGTTGTTCGTCTCTGTGTGACCTGCGATTGGTTGGCAACCGGTTCAGGGTGTCCCCCGCCTACTGCCCGAAGACGGCTGGGATAGGCTCCGGCACCCCCCGTGACCCTAGTGAGGATTAAGTGGTTCGGAAAATGGATTGATGGATGGATATGTAGGTGTGTGTGTGTGTATATATAGATATGTATGTGTGTACATACATTGAAAATATCACTCACAATTAGGTACACTTTATCAAGACCGGTCAAATGCCGTGATCTGACAGGATAATTTAATATTGAGTGTTACGACAGTAACACCAAGGAGCCATCAAGTTCCTTGGTTTTGATTCACATTGGCATACAACTGTAATGATAATCAAAATTCTCATTCACATACAGTTGCTGTCCGTGCATCATTGGACATAATAATATGGCAGTTAAGTGTCGCTTTTTATCGCTGCCCCTTGTGGTTCTGTTCCGAGCTCCCGTTGCCACCGGTACGAATCGATCAAGGCTCGCGAGTCCACCACCAAAATAAGGCGTGTTTTGGGGCAAAGTCAATGTATGTCCTTGAGCGATTCCACAATGAAACCACAGATTGCACATTATGTCCTATCAAAAGACAGACTCCACAATCTAACACCAAACTGAACATTACGTACCATCAACAGAGAGACATGAGAAATGGCTGCACATTTTCACTTCCCATTCAACCTCTATGGCTTTGCAGGACTTGGGAGGCATAGGTGTGGCACTTCACAAAAATCACTGTGCCAGTCTTGTACCTCAAGAAGACTTGAGATCTTATTTGTTGCCTTAAGTGTAAAGACTGTAAATACTTACATATGATATTTTGGCTTGTTTTCTTTTTTTGTTTGTTTAAAAAAATATATAAATACAAAATTGAGAGACAGAGAATTGATTTTTCTTCAGCTTGTCGACACGTGACATTGTGTGAGGTTGTGTTATACGTTTGTTTTTTTCCAGTGTGGGGTTCAATTGGTTTTCGGTAATGAACATATGAAAGTGTCCGTGCACTTAAAACAGAAAAAGGTGCTTTGGAAAACTTTTGTTGTTAAATGGTCCACTATGTGTCAACTTGAATTGAAAGCAGGTGAATACTTATGTGACGCAAGAACACTGCATAATTTACACAGTTCAGTACTTAAAAGATAAGGTGATAAAAAGATGAATTAAACTTACCAATATAAAGACACCATTGTTATCTTTTATGTTTTGAAAGTTACCTTTCAAAACAAAATTGAACGGTATAAGACAAATATTTATAATTGATTTAACTTAACCTCATTGGGTTGTGGATGTACTTAAGCCTATCACTGCTGACTTTGGGCACTCTGGATTGGTCGCCAGTTAATTGCAGGGCACATACAGTTAATAAAACACACTTATTTTCATACTTACAGGCAATGTAGAGCTTTAGATTCACCCAGTTTTTATAAACATGTGTATATCTTTGTTTGTTCGTAAATTAGTTTTGAATCCACAAAGGAGGATAAGACATATCAATACTGTCGAATAAGTGGCAGACGTGGCAATTAGTGGTCCACCATGCTGCCTCTTGGACACCAATTACATGCGCTTTAAAATCAACCGATTGTGCAGCAACAATTGATTGGTAAATATAGGAATACTGTGTATGCCCAAAGTGATGCTGAATTTACACGAGTCTTAATGTACATGACCTTCGCTTCATCCACCCGCTACGTTAACACAACAATGGAATGCACACATAAAACCGAAACGCGATAAAGTGGGGGTAAAAAAAGGGGAGCCGGGTCACATCACAAAGCGGCCATTTTAAACTGAGAACTTGGTGAGAAGGACTTTAAATCAAAATACGCAATCGCCTCAGCGGTATTTTAAACACACTTGGAACATTTTGAATATCCACAAGTATACTTTTTCACGTTGAATGATGTCATAGACGGGAGACGTTACCGATTGGAAAATAGCCGGGCATATAACTGCATCTTTATCTTCGTTCTCTGGTCTTCCGATTCCTGTTTCTTGCACTACGCCTTCTTCTCTTCTTCTTCGTCGTCTTGTTCTTCTTCTTCGTCTTCTTCTTCTTCTTCTTCTGTTTTATGGTGGTTGCCAAGCAACTTTCATAACATTACCCCCATCTACTGGTAGGTTGTATGAACCAGGTATGCCGAAACTCGCCCACACACGCGTGCACGAACGTTCGTGCGCGCGCACACACACACACACACACACACACACACGCACAGAATTCGTGACACAGTTGAGGGTTCTTGTG
>CAAKHF010007412.1:7299-29125 GCA_901007745.1 Hippocampus kuda
TTTTTTTTATATATATATATATATATATATATATATATATATATATATATATATATATATATATATATATATATATTATAAATGGGTGTGACGTTTACCTCTTGCTAATGACATGCCTCTCAAGGTTTTTACTGTACAAGAGGTGAGACGCATCTCGGCACACACGTGTCTGCCTCCCAGACTATGTCGACTGTCGCTCTCTCATAACCTTTTACGTCTTTAGTTTGGCTGTATTTTATTTATTTTTTAATTACAGGAGTTTTTGTTTATGTTGCGTTTCATTTATGTTGCCCTCATTTGTGTTTTCTCTCCTGCAGTTAATCTCAGGCAAAACATTTTTTATTTTGTTTCAGATAATTGCAAATACATAAATATTATGCTTGATAACTGGTTTTTATTCCTTGCTATGCACAGTAGCAAAATCCTTATAATGCTTGTGAAAATTGGTGGTAGCGTTGAGTCGTTTGAGTTTGCCTTCCTCATTCTCTGTGGACAGCTCATAAGACAAACATGCATTTTATTTTGATCTTACATGTATGGTGCTTTTGATGGCCTATTAACCCGTCTGCCTTTTATTGTACTTTCTTCTATTACTAGTTTTTCTTTGCCCCGGGACTCTGAAAGCTGTCGCGGAACCCTCCTTTCAGTTTGAAGCGGAGCAACAAGCTGGCGCCTGGTGCAAAGATCCACTGCAAGCTGCTGACAAGATCTACTTCATGCCTTGGACTCCTTATAGGACAGACACTCTAATTGAATATTCCTCCCTGGATGACTTCCAAAATGCCCGCCAAACAGTTACCTACAAGCTGCCCCACCGGGTGGACGGGACCGGATTTGTGGTCTACGATGGTGCCGTGTTTTTCAACAAAGAACGTACCCGCAACATAGTCAAGTTTGATCTGCGAACTCGAATCAAAAGCGGGGAAGCGATCATCAACAACGCCAATTACCATGACACGTCACCCTATAAGTGGGGTGGTAAAACAGACATTGACCTGGCCGTAGATGAGAATGGCCTCTGGGTGATCTACGCGACAGAGCAGAACAATGGCATGATAGTCATCAGCCAGTTGAACCCCTACACGCTACGGTTTGAGGCGACGTGGGAGACGGCCTATGACAAACGCTCAGCCTCCAATGCCTTCATGGCCTGCGGAGTACTCTATGTGGTCCGTTCCACCTATGAGGACAATGAAAGCGAAGTCAGCAAGAGCATGATCGATTACATCTATAATACCAAGCAGAACCGTGGGGAATATGTTGATCTCCACTTTCCCAACCAGTATCAATACATTGCATCTGTGGATTATAATCCGCGAGATAACCAGCTCTATGTGTGGAATAATTTCTACATCCTGAGGTACAACCTGGAGTTTGGGCCACCGGATCCAGCTCATGGTAAGAATGCTTCAACTATTGTTCACTTATCTCCCTTGAACTGTAATTGTCGATGTTTTGGGACATAAGCACCATCATTGAAAAGTGCATTTAAATGCACAAAACAAATATTTAATTGTATTTTATTTCCAGAGATTTATCATAGTTGTTGGCTGCAGTATGTTGCGTTTATGTTTGTGTGGTAATTATTTTTTTTCTTTCTTTTTTTCTGAACACTGGACTTTTCTAATATAATACGGGTTTTTTTTTGGTTTGTTTTTTTCTTTTTCCACCATTTTCAGGATAGAAAAACACTGATGTGTAGGAACCAAGAGTGTGCGGTAAAAACACCTTGAAGCTAGCCGCCGTATCATAACAAATCAGTATCTTTGGCATTCCCTGAGTAGTCCCAAAAGCTCAAGGGACCGCTGCTAGCGCATTTTTTTATTTTTTTTATTTTTTCTTGTTAGAGACGCATATTCACGGCGCTGGAAACATACATGCCCGGACAGGTGCAAAGTCTGGCCCGGGGCGATGTTAGATCATTCCCCAAGTGATGCTGGAAATGTAAATCCCTACTGGCCATTAAATATTTTCATATGCTGCAAAAGAGTGCAAGGACCTAAGGTTTGGCTCAAGAGATACAAAAGGGGGAATATATCAACCAAGCCGGTTCTCATTGGAAACTTTTAAACAAGCTGGCATGAAGCTGAGAAGGGGGCCTACATAGACCCTACTCTAAGAATATAATGCCAGTAATTAACCTAATCCCTTCACGCCCTGGGTCCTAAACACATGCACTGCTCATTGCAGTCAGTTAGTAGTCAGTGAGGTCAAACAACTTTTCCACAGATTATCACTGGGCTCAGAAATATGTAAGGTGTTTGCTCGTTGGCTTGATAGGAGCAGGGGTGGGATGGTCAAAATCGGTTCAGCCGGCTGAACCGCATAACTCAAGGCCAAGGCGGGGGTTTGTGTATAAAATGGGGATTATGTCGGGTTAAGAAAAAAGAACATTGGAGAAATCTACAGTCAGTGAGTGAAATGAGGCGATCATAATCAAGGAAAACGTTGGTGCTTTTGACTGACCATTTTTGTTGCTGATTTATTGCTTTATTGTTGTATATATGTTAGCTGCTCCATGTACAGCACTTTGTATGCAGCGATAGCCGTTTGAAAGTGCTCAATAAATACAGTTGAGTTGAGAAACAAAGTTAGATTTTAATTTACTAAATAATCAATACTGTACTGCCAGATGGAATTATAATGTAGACATTTACTCCATCAAATTGTTAAAATATGGCTGCCAGTCAGGAATAGAGAACAATTCCAAAAAAGTCAGATCGAAAGAAAAAGAAAAAATGAAGGAGGCAAAATGTCACCAGAAACACACGTTGCGTACATTCAGAGTTACAATTTGAGGATAATATATACATATATTTTTTAAATTGTGTTCTGTCAGGAACTGTCTTCACATTTTTCTTAATATTTGAGGTTGAACCCCTTCAGCCTGATCAACTCAAGGGCTGGTTTTAAGGCTCGTGAAATGGAAAAGGACACGGAACATAAATTGTCATTCAAACCACAAATTCTAATCGAGCTGTGCAGTGTGCCTGCACAGAGTGCTAACTTAGGAAAAGTACACCACAAAATATTTGCTCAACAACAAACATATTGATGGGTTTTCCGTCTTGTCCGTTTTGTCTCGTCTACGAGGACTTTCTTCTCTCCTTGACAAACGAGGCATCGGCGTGGTCTTGCTGCTGACTAATGTATGTCGAGCATCCGTCGATGAGCGCAGGGGAGAATAGTCTGAGATGATCATCAACATGTCAGTAAACTTGTCCTCCCACATGGCTGCTGTTGACACATAAATGATGGGCACTTTGCTTTGCCTGTCGCCAGACGGCCTCTTTGCGATGTCTTCATTCTCGGCTCATTGACTTTCCCACAATCACAGTGTCGGAGATGCATGTCTTTTGAGCTACAGAATGATTTCAAAACAAAAACGGCAATGATATTCTAGATTTGCTTGAGCCGCTAAACGCCGATCATAACGCTATAGCATCTAATTGTGCAGAAAATATTTTTACGTTCCGAATGCAAATGATGCCAATTATGAACGTAATGACGATATTAGAACTGCGGACAAATGATCAGCAGGGTGTTTTAATCAAAGCACACACATGGAAGACAAGTGCGAAATGTTGCGGCTGCTCGCGATGCCTTCAGCAACTAACGAGGACCGCACCTCCTGGCTTGTTTCCCTTTGCCCGCATTTGCGGGTTGTTCAATCGCGGCAAAGTGATGTTGACAAACTACATGGCAGACAGTTGGATTGTTGTCAAGTCCAATATCGCTGCTCATGTTGAGGCTACATCATCTCGTGTAGGATTATGGGGGAGGGGACGGGGTCACATCCAACAAGCGTCTCCACTGGAAGTGGACATTAAAATGGGTCAGTAAGTCCGTCGCTTGGCTTTGACCAGCAGCACCATAATCCACTCGTTGACTCGTGGCTCTGTGCCTTTGTTCCTTGTTGCATATGGGCCCTCGTAAACGAACATATTCCTACGTCTGTTCTTTTAACGGTGATGATTAAATTGATTTAAATGCTCTGTCCTCGCTGGAATCTCATTATGCACCAATTCTATGGGTACTTGATTTATGCCAAGCGCTGATATGTGGTGTTAAACTGCCAAATAAGCATGTTGAAGGATATTTGTTTCCTACAAATGTGCACAAACAGCCGATATTTGCTGCCTCGATAGGACACAGGTGAGCTTTGTTAGCCTTTTTATGTTTCCCGTGTTGCAGAATTAAATCCTGAATCACTGCCATATAAAAGCCCTCGGCGCCACATTTCGTGAACCCACACAAATCATGTTCTCCTCTCTTCATTGCACGGATGTCAATACATTTGCATATGGATTCAAGCCGTGTTTCACCCTGGAATTATACATCTGTGTAAAAGTAATGAAGAGAACAAAGACATTTGGGTGAAATTGCGCTCGTCCACTTACTTGAAAATTATCTGCGTGTGGCCCAAAGAGCACCCTATGTACTGTGTACATGTCTAATGGAAGTCCCGTCCAGTGCCCAAATGTTCTGTTCTTGCAGATGCAGACATGAGCATTCACCCCAGAGCGCAAGCCTCTTAGCATTTGTTGAATCTAAAGCTTTCTGATAAGCACCGCTGTGATATATTCTTGTCTTTGGCGGCGCTAACATGGAGGTCAAACTTCACGTGGCAACATTTTGAGGAAGCGCAGGGAAAACGGAGAGAGACATAAGAGACTCTCACCATCTAGCGTTCACAGCCATCTGAGGTGTTTGGCGAAAATGTCAGGTCTGTGTTGCCTCCACGCTCAACCGCTGCAGCAGCAAGCGAGCATTAGGATGCATTTAAAACAACCAATTTGATTGTTTGCCTTTGACAACCCCCCACCCCTGACCATCCCTTCTTTCACCCACCCCAGCCTCCTGTCAGCTGCCCAAGTTAGACACGCGAGTGAAGAAGGAGCGGGTACTGATGTGTAAAATCACCCTTTTTGGTTTTGATTCTCAGTGCTGTCATATTCTCAGCTATGACATCTTGTTGCCTTCACTTTTGACTCCTATAGCAGCTTCCGTTTTGGTGTTTTCTCCTTCTCCCTCTAGAATACCTTACATTACCTTTTAAAACCTCAAGTCCCCGAGGGCGCACAGTCACTTTCCATCGGGCTGCTATCTTAAGAGGTACTGCCGCTCTGCTTTCCGATGCTATTGCGGCTACAACTATGTACATTCTTGACTTCGGGAAAAAAAAATGTCTAAAAACAGCATTGGCATTCAGTCATTTGTAGTACCTTGATGTAGCTTGCCCTTTTAAGGAAATGGACTCCGACGGTACGACATGTTCTGACACTGTTTGCCTCCCTTGCTCAAGAGTGTACCCACGTTGGTCATTTAATGTTTTTCCTGGCCTGCTCCCTGAAGTCAAATCTAAAGCCTCCGTCAAACTGTTCAAATCATACTAAAAGAGCACTGCAGACTAAATGACAGGATTTAAGTAAATCCTTAGCTGCGCCTTTGGCAAACTGTATAAGGCCATCACGCATATCTAGTTTAGACATTTAAAAACATTTATTCACTAGTGGGAGAGTTTAGCAGTGTTTTTTTTTTTTTTTTTTAAATTCTAACTGCTGTACATTACTGCACTGAAGCGGCGAATGGGAACTTATTTTGCCATAGTTGTAAGCATCTTCTGTTGAACACGCATTCTCCTTTGGGAAATGACCGTGCTCTTAATGAAATACACATGTTTCACTCCAACATGCCATCAGTCAGTTTTCCATCCAAATGTGTCACCGCAAGTAATCCTTAGTTTGTTTTCCCCATCCCAAAATTCAAAAGCAGTTCTTATGATTCCCATCCGAGGACAATACTGTGGTTGTGTGGTTAACACTGTTTCCCAACTCCATGAAGGGTCTTAGTTTGAACATGTTTGGATCTTTCTTTATATTATTTACATCTGCTCCATGTAGTTGCACGAGTTATTTCCACTGTAGGTACTCTGGCGTTCACATACAATCCAAGGTGTGTGTGTGTGTGTGTGTGTGTGTGTGTGTGTGTACGTGTGCTTGCGTGTGTGTGGTGCCAATAAATTTTGAAATGCATACATGTCATCAGATCTACAGTGTCTAAACCCTCTACGTGACCAAGAGCAGTGGACTTGTTGAAGTTCTCTAAATTGCCACCTGGTCTGTAGGCATCACATGATGGGTCGAATTTCATCTCAGCTTACTGGAGATACGTGGAACTGTGAAGAAGCGAGCAATGTAAAGGAATGACTGTGAAGGCCAGCTACTTTACTGCCGGGCTGACATTTGTTGTTCCTCCCATGTAGCTTTTTTTTTTTTTTAAATTGGTCTCATGCTTGGACTGCTGGTATCGCGAGTCGTCACGCTAAGTTAAGATATACGGATGGAGTGAACCGAAGCGATGAAATCCGACATTAGGGATTTACGGTCCTGCTCGGAGGTCTGCGATGTTGCGTCATGGGAGTACAACCCAGTGTCTGTCGGATTTAGAGTATGTTCAGTTCATGAGGTGAAGGCCTCACCTGTTTCTTGCACGGAACATCATCAGACATTTAGGGCAGTTGTCGTTTGCCCAACCCTCTCCTCTTACACAACACATTTGCACAAAAACACTTCAAGATAGTTTCTCAAGTTGCGAGTGACATGGCTCCAAATGCTAAAAATTACAAGGTCGAATGAAATAAACCCGAGGTTAAGATTTACACTCACAAAGAATTGCTGTACATGAAACAGAGTAGAAGGCGTGATTATAGTTTCACTGAGCTTTACTGCCAAAGGGATCCATGGTCTCGTTTGAGTAAAGTCTGAGCCAAAAAAAAAGAAGGCATATTAAAAGAATTATTACTCACACTTTACATTGGTTCGTCTTACTTCCCAACACATGCCTTTGAAGGGATTGACTCACATGGGCCATATTATTGTTTTCGCTAATCTGCACCAACAACATGCTTGACTTTCCATCTTAGAAAAATGCGCATGTCAGGCATGGGTGTTATGAGCATGTGCGTGTGTGTACAGTCATCCCTGAAATAGTCGCTCCTTGTCTGCACAGCATTAAGTATCAGTGTGCTTGGTACATTTGGAGTTAAAACTTGAAATTTGATGCACGTACAGTCGAGAGAAAAGCTGCCAGTGGGGGTAAGGGGGAGAGGGGGGGTCGTCTAGGCGTTAAAGCTCTAGTCTGGCAGCTGCTATGTCTGTTCTTTATATGTTGCTGTCAAGGTGTAGATTACTGCGCAACAGTATGAATATGGTTATATGTATCCACATTTGGTGTGTGGGAAATATTAGACACAACAAAAACTGACATAAATGAGCTATTAGGTTATGTTCCCTTAGATGTGAACATACGGTGTATATTGAGCCACGGTTCCAACGGACATGGCTCATGGGAAATTATTTGATTTTTTTTTTTTCCTTTGCTCAGCTTTCCTCATATTTACTGCTGATATGCAAGCAATCAAATGCATTCTTCCCGCTTCACATCCACAAATGCAACAGAGAGTGAAAGACATGTAATCCAATTTCCTCTGCATATCATTGTTGTTATTGGCAGATATCGGAATGCATTGCAAACATATGGTGTATTACAGCGCTGCTTTATAGTCAAGAACAACTCCATAGGTGCAGAGTGGTTTCAGGGGACTAGGTGAATGCATGTTGTTGTAGGCGACATATAGTAGCAGCAAAAAGAATAAATCATTGACACGTTTTGTTTTGTTTTGTTTTTTTCCTCACTGTTCATCACCTCAATGCTAATGGGTTCTTTATTTATCATCCATCTAGTAGGTTCTTTGTACTTTGACAAAGACAAAGTGTGGCTTGTCTCCAAAGGCAGCAGCACACTTGTCATGTTTGGGTTTCCATTCACTTTTAACTTCACCAATTCCAGCCCCATTAGGAGGTTTTTACCACCCATGAACATACAAAAAAGTAGCAGTAAGTCTGCCACAAAATGGGAATAAAGAAGTAAAGCTTCTCAAATCCCTCGCTTGAAATTATCTGGAGATTACTCCGTGCTGTTTTCTCATGCGAATTTAGTAATGGAATATATGCGGAGTTAAGGCTGTGTAATAATAACAACAAAAACTTGCTCCAGTTCCAAAAACAGCGTGCCCTTTCATAACGCACGCCACAAACATAGCAAACATGCTGCAGAAGAAACACAATTTGACCGTACTTTCAAAGTGGATTAGGTTAAGATTAAGATTGTACGACTGTGTCCTGAACTCTTGTTTGGGATGTATTTTTTTAATTCCCCTTGCTTTTAGGGATTTACTGTCTCTGATAAGTGTATTGGCTCAAATCTGACAACAAACGTTACAAAAATATAGTAAAACAACGTGCAATCACAAACAGCTTGAGTCACTCATAATAACTCTGACAAAATACTTAAATCTCTTTTTTTTATTCATCCAGTTTTCAGATAAAATAACTTTAAAGTAACGTGAGCCGCATTAATTTTATACGTTATTCGTGATATTTGAACTCTTCATACAAGCCCCAAAACGAAGAATGCCTTTGCTTCAATGTCAGGTTCTCTACCTCTTGTCTCATCTGGTCGATTTCCATTTGGAGAGTTGTGTTTTTGTCAAGCGCCAGGCTGACAGCAGCTGGATCAGGATGCACAACATAGTCTTGGTTGATGAGGAAATGGTTTCGGCCAGACGTGCTTGTGCTGTCTTCCGTCTCGTCATTTGGAGCCAGCCTTGGTTGTCTCCCTCAAACACATCCCCTTTAAACGAACGAAAAAAATAACCTAAAACAAAAACCTACAGTTCACGTGAAATGTTTGAATGGCAATGAACAATGTTGAATCTTTATCCTCTGGCAATGTAAAGAAAAGAAACTGGACCGAAAGACCAATACCGTCGTTAATGGAGGCCTGACAGTAAGGTGCAGAGCATGCAGTCGTGCCTCTTGCTCAATGAAACTTGAGCTTTTTGAATTTTCCTTTGGCAACATCGCATTGAGTAGCAAATACGGTTTTGGTCAATCTAAAATGCTGAAAATTAGTGCCTGAGCGTTTGCATGTCATAAATCATGTCTTGAAGCAGCTGAGGTAAAGCTGATCACGCCGCTGGGCTGCTATGAGTCAGAAGTGCTGTTGATGTCATCTAGTTGGCGGTGGAAAGAACCCCCCGTCTACCTTGGATATAAATCATGTCATATCTCATTCTCAAATTATTTTTGAAATATGAATATGAATATGAATACATACATTCCTCATGATTTACCACATCTACAATCAGTATGAAAATGTGATTTTTTTTTTTTCCCAAACTCAGTTGAGGAAATGTCAATTCCTCTCTCTCTCTCTCCAGTTCAGCCCAGTGACTCATAAATAAGACCAAGACCAAGTCCTTGCAGATAAGCAACTGCCGCCCCCTTAACATAAGATGTACGAGTCTGGAACGACCTCACATTGTCGATTGGAAGGGGAGTCATTAAGCATAATATATAAGACGCGTATGCTGTCAGTTTTCATTTGTTACCCCGGGATGATTTTGCCGCGGTGAGGTCTCATCTGAGCCGTGTGCGTGCGTGCGTGCGTGCGTGCGTGCGTGCGTGTGTGCGCGTGTGTGTGTGTGTGTGTGTGTGTGTGTATGTGCTCGTGGGTTCTGGAGCGCTTCTGTTGATGCCTCCGCTCAACACCCCAAAGTTGTTCTCCCCCCTTTCCTCTCCTGGGTTCCCATCTAAATGTCTGTCATCAGTTGGTGACCTTTCACCCTGCCGACAACAATGCAACCGCCGAGACTGTACACACAAGTGCAACAACGTGTGAGTGTGTAATGGCACAAAGAGATTATTCATAAAGTTTGTCCTGATTATTAGCGCTGCTTTGGCGGGTGTCACTGCATGCACTGACTCACTATGACCACTAATTGAAGGTTCCCTTGAGCTGAGTACAGCACGCACAGACATCATTATCAGGGATTCCGTTCCGCTTACGCCACAAAAGTGGGATTTTGTCATCATCAACGATGTTATTCAATGATGTGCTGCCAGTCTCATGGCTAACAACAGCTCAACTCAAACGTGTTCTCTTGGACATCTCTGTGAACGAGAGTATATTTTAATACCTTTGGGTTCATTCCTCGCAGCTTTTATTGGATTAAATTAAATTGAGCAATGGCATAAAGGTAATACGATTATTATACTGCTCTCTGGCTGGATTACACAGACTGGAGGCGGCTCTATGTACATGAACAGCAGTGGTCAGAGTGGCTGCATTGTTTATGCATGAATATCTCAGGGCAGTAGACCTTGCATTCATATTAGCCTCTTTCTCACGCAGGAAAGTGAATTTGTCTTCATTATAAACCAAATGGAATGCTTTCGCAGTTTAACTAATGCGGCTTTCATTCGATTCACTTTCGAGGGTTCGCTTGTCCTCTCGTGTTTTTCGGAGTGCTCCTCTTTTCTGTGGTGAATTTCCTAATTACTTAGCCGAACAGGTATGCATAGTCGAGCCCAACCGATAAATCGCTATGCCCATAAACCGGGTAGATTATAGAGAAACACTGCTAAATTGACATTGATCAATACATAACCGAGCTATCACCTTAATTGTTGCACAGAGATTTTGTCACGATGCTTGTGTGTGTCTGTGAGTGTGCTCCACACTGCGAGTGCCTGGCGCCTCCTCCTCAGACACACAAAGGCCAGTAAAATGCAGCACACTTCTCCCCTAATCACACTGAGATGGCTGAGAGAAACTGCTTTTTTTTTTTTTTTTTGTACTCCATTGCAGGGATGGGCAATTTAAATGACATTTTTCATCAGTGCCACTCACAGGCCACATCTGATTGTGCACTTCCTAACCAAAATGACCAAAACTCCATTTTAAATGAGAATAGAATTGTTATCTTCTTGTTATTTCCTTGAAAATCATCTACAAAACTATCTTGAAATAATTGAATGCCCAACTGCGTATATAAACGAGTGCTTGGCAGACAGCTTACTACCTTCCATGAATCTTAAAATTTGTTTGGCGTCGCAGTGTTGACTTTTTACTTGAGTTTAATTTAATCCCTCTTGACACATGAAGTTGACATTCCTGTCGATAGTAGTATTTTACATGACATTGTTTTGTGTATACGCGTGTCAAATCACAGACACTTTCCATGTTTCATACATCACCTAATGAATTGGTTATTAGCCCCTATATCGGCCATGGGCCATTATTTATTAGATATAGACTTTTATTTTTTGGGGTGGGGGGGGGGCGGGGATGCCATATTGATCAAGTTCTAATACATATCGTCGCTGGCTTTCATATTATATCACCCCAAAGATCTTCAGTGACAATTCCGAACCAGAAAACAACAAAAAAAAAAAAAATGGGAATGCCAAATGTCGGTGCCAAGCAAAACAAATGCCTAGAGTTGTAGAAAAGACAGAAAAGAAAAAAAAAATAGTATGATGATAAACACCGCGTATATTTCTTTTGGGAGTGAAATATTAAAGTCAAATCAATTAAATGCTTCTACCAGATGTGACATAATGGTGTCAAAACTACAGGTACAGATTACGTTGTTTACTTACTAAACACCACTTCAGTTATTTATGTATGTGGGTAGCATGCCTGTTACTCCACAGAATTATAATATGAAATTATAAATGAAGGCTAATTTGTTGATAAATGTGTTGATTATTGGCCTGGAGATCGTAACGTATTCCTGTTTCCATTCTTGCGACCAGTCAGAGAGTGCTGTGTGTTAGTTTTAACGTTTTAATGAATGTAATTTACCAAATGTTTCATACTCAATAAACACAGTAAACAACAGTGTTACAGAATTTGTGCATGACTATATTCTTAAATATGATAACGGAATGAGGAATGGAACTTCTTAGATCACGTTGCCAACATCTGGTATTAAAAACAGTCCAATACATGTTCACTACTCATAACAGGGAATACTAAGAAATATCTAGCATATTAAACGAAACAAAAACAAAAAAAATTGAAAGATATTTTATGATGAAAAGGAACTAGAGTGCATGGCTGAACCTCCTGGTAAGCTATGACAAGCAGCCCGATTGAAAGAGCGATGTTGACAAGATATGGTAGTAAACGGACGTGCCAGAAGAATGTACTTGGATTACAGTGAATGCCGCGTTGATTTACTCACTGGAATTGCAAGAGCGTTATCTTAAATCATGCTGCCAAACTGCAGATTGAGTTTCATTTTATTTCTGTCTGGATTCTCCACCCATGGAGAGCAGGAAGCTTATCCTTATCGTCTTCTACACTTTGGAAATAAGACTCCCGCAAAAAGACCAGATTTTGTTGTTTTTTTTTTTTAAACACAGTCCAGATTATATTGAAAAAAACCAAGCTAAAATTTAAGTTGTAAATACCAGTTGAGAATGGATGCTAAGCACAGGTTGTCGTCATTAGTGCTTTGACAGGTTGTGCAACTAACAATTTCTCTGTTTTAAGTCGAAGGACGTCATTTGGGGATGCATGCTGGGAGGCTGAGGTTAAAGCAGACATTTAATGCAATAAGTCAACCAATGTACAGTATGCGTGCTTTGTTGCACATCAGCCCACAAATACATGTCCTAGGTCAACAGAGCTAATATGCCAAAAGGTTCAGCTCACCTCTCACATTCAGACATTAGGGCTAATGGGTATCTGTCAGTCACATTATCCGATAGATACGGGTGTTATTGTCTCTCTTTCAATCCCACCCAAAGACAGATGCTGTCTTCTTTGTCTGCAAGCGTATCGCATCCGCTCTGAATTTTCTTGTCATCGTCTCGACGTGTACTTCCCCCCTAGTCCCTTCTTTCACCCATTTAGCTTCTCTTGTCGTGTACAGCTGACTCTGTCCTCCAATCGCTGGGTCGGTGTCACCTTGTTTCATCGATGTTTTCACGACGGGGTTGCGTCGCTTCGAGCGGCCAGGCTCGGCTGGCTCGCCATAGCCCCGCCGCTTGCCGCACGCTCTATGGGCAGCCTAATGGAGGAAATCAAAGTCATCCAATGCGATTAGATTCACAGTGCACATTGCATCCCAATTAGAGACCCTGCCATTGATAAAAGATGCCCCTTTTAAACCCAACCAGCAAATACCTTGAGATTTATATCATGTCGTTACTTTAATTGGGATGAGACTATTTGTTCAACTTTTTTTGCTTTAATTGATTCCCACCAGGGTTACAAAATCAGTTTTTATCAGGTCTATTATATGTTTTGTATACTGTATTATATTACATGCAAAACACAAATCATTATGAGTGTCTGATAGCAATACCCAAGATCTTAACATGGGCCAGTGATGCTATTTAAGTTGTTAATTTTTGCTTGACAGAAACAGCGCTTGATCTGAACTTCTCATCTGGTAGTTTGGGCACTGTTATTTTTTTCATGATGCACACGGCATAACTTGTGCCAAACGAACAAGAGTGGGACAGAGTGATAAGATGCAGGTGTCATTAGTGTGCATTACATTGGTTGTCAAATGCAAAACAAAAATCCAAGAATTTTTGTTTTGCAACAATATTGGACAATTCAAGAATTGTCCAATATTATAATTTAAAATATCTAGCCATCGTCGTAAAATAAAAAAGAAAGCATTATTTAAACATGATTGCTTGAGTAAACACCGGGAATATGTCGAGATCACATTATTCGAGTTCCAGTGTACCATCCTAGTGCGTCACATATTCTTCCTTCGTATATCATGTTCAATGTAAGGCACAGGTGTCAAGTCAAGGCCTGGGGGCTAGATCTGGCCCACCACATCAATTTATGTGGCCCGCGAAAGCAAATCAAGCATGTCAAGTTCCATGATGCTTGCTAAAGTCTAAACCAAAATTTCAAATTGTCATATGTAATCCACAATAACAGTCATTATTCTTGACATTTTGATTTTAAGACTAGTTATTCATCCACTTGTTGTACGCTGTGTATGTAATATGTGGAGGAGATTAAAAAGCTTTTATATGGTTTCCAAAATTCATAACGGCCCTCCAAGATAAACCGTAACTACAATGTGGCCCACGACAAAAATGAGTTTGACACCCCTGATGTAAGGAGTGTACTATGTCTCTACTTTCTTCGATGTTTTTTGCATAACTCTGGTGAAATGCAATCATCCATCTTTCAAATGCAGAAATGACTGCCAGCCAGGAGGATGTTTCTGTAATTATTGTCATGTTCACTGCAGACTGAGTGCTGTGGATAAGGCATCGTCACCGGGAAGGCAAATACGCTTGTTGAACAATGCACTTAGCTGCAATTTACACAACAGGATACTTGGAAGTATAAGCATTAGAGTGTTGAACATGACGAGAACAAGCAAAAAAATCGGAAAATGTTTCTTATGGGGCAGCCATTAACCAGAAGTTCCAGCATTGACTAGCTGCTATAGTTTTACCGCTATACTTGATATATTCCACATTAAGGGCCACACTAATGAGCTGACTTTAAAGTGCACCCGCACAGAATAACATGTTGTCTCCACTTTGACTAATTCATGAGAATTACACTTACTCCTGCATGTCACAAGCTAAAAATGGAAGAAAAAAAAACGTGTTGACTGTGGTCATCCATGTTCAAGACAACATTTTGGAACCTGTGTCAGCAAACGGGCTTCAAACTGCAATGATAGTTTTTGTTTATTCACAATGTGAAAAAATGGTGGTCAAACGACACATTACACACACACACAAACATGCACGCACACTTCCTGTTCATTGTTCTGTTTCTGACTACATGTTTACTTCACAACCGAAATAACAATTTTGGACCTTTTTTGGCAACAATACGCCTTTCCAAAGTTCACCTTTGCAAATGACCCACTTTTCAGTAAGCCCTACTCAGTAAAACATATTTGTTGGGCATGCACATAGTTTTTCTTGATAGACTGGCTCTGGCATGACGTGGATAGTGCCAAATTTATTCCCGCCAGTTTTCTGCAGCTGCAGAAAATGCTTTTGTCCAGATGCTTTTGTTGCGTAATCACATCCTTAAATATAAATAATCACATCGTGGCTTTTCTGCAGCTCCGCCTTTATCTCAGGCCAGCGTGTCCCCCCAGCCTCTGAGAACGACAACCGCCACCACAACAACCACAGTGCACCGGGGAGTGGCCAACAACACGACCACCACAACAGGGCCCAAAGAGGGCGGCAAGGGAGCGGCCAGGCCCCCTCCTATGATTCTGCAGACTACTTCCCCTCCGCCCCTGGAGTCGTTCCCTTTGCCCGAGCGCTTCTGTGAGGCCACTGAGAGAAGAGACATCATGTGGCCTCAGACCCAGCGGGGCATGCTGGTGGAGCGACCTTGCCCCAAGGGAACACGAGGTAAACAGGGCCCAGCTCGTCTCATGGGCCTCCCAACATGTTGCGCCCCTCAAGAGAACAGCCGAGTTGGTTCGATGTGTCTGATATGCCAGTTCGCCGTGATCTCTTGATGTGCACAGGCCTGTGAGCATGGGGACTCAGTGAAGGCAGTTTCTAATAGAGTGCCTTTTGCCGTGTCATGTCCAAACATAATTAAGCAATCTGTAACGGCTCTGTTGCAGGCTCAGCTGTTTGGACCCCGAACACGGCATGGCGACATGCACTCGTATTGGACTGTGTGTGAAATTGTGTTAGGCCACATGGCTAATTGGGACAGAAAATGAGAAAAATGTTCACCAATGTCGAGCAAAAACCAACACAAGATGTTGCAAGAACGAAACTGGCTTATTTGATTGTACTTTTGTTCTTGTTATCTCGCACAGGCACAGCATCTTATTTATGTGTACTTTCCACTGGGACCTGGCACCCTAAGGGCCCCGATCTCAGCAACTGTACCTCCCACTGGGTCAACCAGGTAGCCCAGAAGGTGAGTGTGAACTCTTTATTTCTGTTTTTCTTCAAAGCATTATGTAAAATAAATCAATAAATAAAGAGTAAGAATAAATACATTTTAAAAGAAGATGGAAAATATTTGCACACTCAAATTATTAGTTATCAAAATAGTGTGCTGTGTGTATTTTTAGATTGCCTTAGTCAAATACACTTCTTACACTCTTATTCTCGTGTAACTTGTCCTAATAAGGCTGTTAATAGTAAATCTGTCTCCTTGCACCCTTGTAATTCTGCCCTCCCGCAGATCCGCAGTGGCGAAAATGCAGCAAACTTGGCCAACGAGCTAGCAAAGCACACAAAAAACCCGATCTACGCAGGGGACGTCAGCTCCTCAGTGCGCCTCATGGAGCAGCTGGTGGACATCCTGGATGCTCAGTTGCAGGAGCTACGGCCGAGTGAGAAGGACTCTGCAGGACGGAGCTTCAACAAGGTATCACTGCACGTTAAAAAAAAAAAAAAAAACATCTAATTAGCTGATTACACTGGAATCTCCAGTGTAGTCTAGCAGGATTGCTAATTGTCTTGTTTGTGTTTCAAAAGAATTCTCCCATCATGGGTTTATCGCTTACCTACGTGACAGAAATTCCATTGCTGATTTTTATGGTCATTATCCTAGTTTGCTTCCCTGCCAACATTGCTAGTTTTCTGTGGTGGTCAAAGGAAAAAAAAAGCCAAAGGACAAGCAAAGTCTAATGTAGTTGTGTGCAATATGTTGATGCACGGCATAATAAATAATTGCAGTTTGACCTTCAGGGATTTGTGGAATTTATTGGGCATATTTTAATTTATGAATTTTGGTCAAACTCTATATAGATATGCAGAGTTTCCCCATTTGTTTTGTTTAAGATCATCAAACATACTGTATGTAAACATCACTGATCGTAAACATAAAATGCAGTTTCGAAATATTGATTTGATTTATTAAGGAAAAACCTTTCAAAGCTACCCGGTGCTGCCTGAAAAAGGACTTGCCCCCTAAACTCAAGTGGTTGAGCCACCCTCAGCAGCAACAACTGACATGTTTTCTGTATATAAATGGCAACGAGTGTCACACATCTCTGGGGGGATATTTTTTTCCACATTTCCTTGCAGATTTGGTTTATTCAGCAATACTGGAGGGTTTTCAAGCATGATCATCATTTTTAAGGTCGTGCTACAGCACTTCAGTTGGATTCAAATCCGGATTTCAATCAAGCCACTCCAAAACCTTTATTTAGTTTTTTTTGAGCTGTTCAGCGGTTGACTTGCTGGTGTGATTTGGTTCACTGTCCTGATGCAGACACAAAGTGCGCTTCAGTTTGAGGTTCTAACTGACGGCCGAACACTCTCCCTCAAGATTTTGGGTACAGAGCAAAATTTGCGGTTTCATCACTCACAGCAGGTCATCCAGGTCCTGTTTAGGCAAAGCAGCCCCAGACCATAACACTTTCGCCACTATTTTTAATTGTTCTTTTTTTTTTCTGAAATGCTGTGCTACATTTACTGCAGATGATTTTGTTTTCTCGGACAGGTTCTATTTACAATTTGTGATATCTTGATAGAGCAGGTCTGGAGGTAATCAGCCTTATGTGTGGTCAATGAAAATAACTCAGCTTTCCCCAAAAATGTGACGAGTCTCAGTTAATTGATGATTTGACAAGGGGGCAAGTACCGAATTTTCCGGAATATAAATCGCAGTTTTTTTCATAGTTTGGCTGGGGGTGGGATTTATACTCTGGAGCGACTTATGTGTGAAATGGGCAACACATTGTACACATCGAATGTTATTTTCTTGGCCTGTGTTGATACTTTCCACGTTGGCGGTAACTGAGAAAAACAACTGACAATGACTCTGACGTAAGCGACGTAGAAGAGGAAGCGCTAAATCCTCTACCTCCGGGGTTGGCGGAGTTGTTTAAAAGTGACACCGAGTATGAAGATTTCATTGGATTTCGTGATTTGGAGTGACACTGGTGGTTTTTGTAAATATGTTTGCATGTTCTTTGTGCTATAGTTGTCTAAATAACTCTTAATATGTTACGTGAACATACCAGGCACATTCACAGTTCGTTGTTTTAAGCGTCATGTAACGTTAGCATATCGTACACTTATTTAGCCTGTTGTTCTCTAGTTTTATTTTTATTTTAAATTGCCTTTCAAGATGACATGTATGTTTTTGGTGTTGGATTTTATCAAATACATTTCCCCCAAAAATGTGACTTATATATGTTTTTTCCTTCTTAATTATGCATTTTTTGGCTGGTGCGATTTATAATCCGGAGCGACGTATAATCCGAAAAATACGGTAACTTTTTCCACAAAGGGCCAGGTAGCTTCAAATCTTTTTTTTTCCCCTTAATCAAATAAATCACAACTTAAAAACTGCATGTTATGTTTACATGCGTTGTCTTTGTCCACTATTTACTTTGTACATTTGTTTGATTATCGTAAACATTAAAGTGGGGAAACTATGCAAAAAAGACAATAATGGTATTTTTCATGGAGTCATTCTGCCTCCTTTGTATGTAACGTCCAATTTAAAAGAAACCACGAAATCTTGGCTGCATGCATTGCAGTCACACAATTTACGCAATGATCACGAATGTCATCCAAATCCCTCATTATTGATTGACCTACAGGTAAGAAGCGAGTCATTGATGAGATAGCTTGTGCATTCATTCTTCCAGGCTTACTTCGACTTCAAATCATCTGTCTTTCTCTGTTTTATCTCTTTTTTTTTTTCTTGATGAATTAAAACATAAAAAGCTTCAAAAACGAGAGAGGACATGCAGGGCGTACATGAAGGTACTGGAGCGAAGCTCTTGCCCCCGAAGCCACATGCTTGCTGCCACCCCCTCCTCTATGCCTGTGCTGTATGACCAGCTCGCATTCTGCAGCATGATTTTTTTTTAATGTATTTCTTTATTTATTGATTTATTTTTAAACTGATATGTACTCACTCTATCCTGTGTTCGTTACACTTCCCTTCGTACAACCACATTCAAGTCAAATGTAAAAAATACAGTCATCTGGGGTTAGAAAGTTGACAGTGTCTTGACACTTGATCATAAATGTCTCCTGTTTAATGTCTTAATTTAGATTCTGACCCAAGATTAAACATCAGGAGTCATAACAGCTAGTCTCCTACATTCAGTCCTTATGTCCTACTTGTTTTGCTGCCTTGTTAATTTCTTCAGGGTTCATTCTAATGGAAAAAAAAGTAATCCTACCTTATTCATACTTTTTTTCAAGGACCACCATCACCTGACTTTTCATCAACCGCAAAGTCAAACTTTAGCTCTTGTTTCACAATAACAGGTTTGAGGTCGTAGGAGTAATTGTTTTCTGTAAATTGGTGCAATTTGTTCCACTTGGATAATAGGGTTACGTGGGCCAAATCATTTTTTTTTTCTCCCGAACACTGTCAGGTTCTGTTTATGCATCACAGTGTTTTGTCCAAATATATCCCTCCTCCACGAGGGACGGCCGCGTCCTCCGCTTGCCACCAAAGTCAACACCTTCCTCCATGCAGATCTGTCTTGTGGGACAGCATTAAAACAGATGGAGCAAAGTCACAAGCCACACGCAGACTAATTGCCCGGCGAAGGGACAAATAACTTTTTATCCAATTGTTGACCTCACATTTTGGCTTACAAAAAGTGTTGAAAATACTAGTTGCTTCTTCCGTTGCAGCTCTAACAACTTTCACACTTCAGGGAAGGGTTGTTGGTTATCTCTCATGAGTGTGAGTGCGAAAGGTGTTTGATGGAGCTCAAGCCAGGACTCTTAACTCAGTTCTTCCACACAGCATCCATGGAAGCAGGCCTTTGTGGATCTCACGTTGTGTAGTGGGACACAGTTGTGTGTCAGAAAAATACTGTCCCCATGTTATTGCCATAAAAGTCCAAAATATCTGAATCAGAGAAAGAATTAACTAGCACGGGGATGAGCCCAATCCCTGATTGATTACATAATATACAAGATGTGTCCAAATACAATCGTCAATATAGAGTCTCCCAAAGCAGTGCTACAGAAGAGATTGATGGCCCAGCATTATCCGATACCTGCCATATTTGATGCACACGCATCACTTTTGAGCTGTCCTCTCCATCCACTGCATCATGAACACCACCTGTCTCTGGCATTGATTTCTTGTTTAGAGGTATTGATCTGGTTATTTCCTGAAGAAAGCTAAAGTAAATGCAAGAGTTTTGTTCACTCCCAAAAATGTGAAGCCAGAGGTATGTGTAGAAAACTGTAACATTATGTTGATTCCTATGAATTTAAGTTCGAATTGTAACAAAAAGGGAACTTTTCCAATTTCAATACGAGAAGCGTCATCATGCTTTTGAGTTAATATCCATTTATCGGAGCAGACCTGCTCACTGTCTACTCTTTGACCACAAGTGGGTGCATTGATGAGACGTCCTTGGAAAAGAAACCAAATCCGCTGCACTCATCATCCACAGTTTTAGTTTGCAACTCTCTTTTCGTCATGACATGCTTGTAAGATCATGCATACAGTCCTCAAGGGCTGTTAAATCACTGTGATTTATTATCTGATCATATTATATTCTTTAATGTGATGCTTCCGCTCAGCTTTTTATTCATCAGTGTCTGCATGCCCTTTTGTCATCAAATGTGAATGCAGATTTCTCCCTACCCCCACCACACACAAAAAAAAAAATATGCATTTAGTTTAGTTTTTCACTTTCCCCTGTTGTTTGCCACAGGCCATTGTAGATACAGTCAACAACCTGCTCCGACCCGAGGCTCTGAAGTCCTGGCAGGACATGAACAGCACGGAGCAGACGCATGCTGCCACCATGTTACTGGACACCTTGGAGGAAGGCGCCTTTGTGTTCGCCGATAACCTGATGGAGCCCGCCATCGTTAAAGTTCCTGCAGACAATATAAGTGAGTCGGAAACAGTAAACCGATAGGCTCTCCTGATTGACGCGAGCTCAGCTGATGTGATTTGATTGAGGGAATTATTTATAAACGGAAAACAAGACGGCGATATAAAATGAGGACTTTCTCTTCATAAATTGCATCTTGACCTCTGCTACAGAAAAACATCACGTATTAGTTTAACGAGCCGCTTACTGACAAAATGATGAATATCAGACAATTAAAGGGGCCGGATTCTCTGATTGAAGATGCTTAGTTTATAAATGAATGTGTCTAGACCTTGTAATTCTATACATTAATGTGAGCATTAGTCGGCTACGGGGTATTTTTCGTATCCACTGCCTGCCCCTCATCCCCGTCATTCCCGTTAACGTTTAAAGCATACACATATGGTGTTTTCTTTGTTGCTTTGCATCGCTTCGTTCAGAAAGCGTTTTACAAGGATGAATTGATGTCGTTTTGATGGACGTTTATATTGTGTCGGGGTAATACGATCGTGGGTCTTTATAAGAAAGCCTTGACATTAATCTCCCGAGTCTTGTCTTATCTTATTGTCACGTCCCCAATTAAAAATGTTTCGTTGTGATTTATAACCCCTTTTTTTCTCATCGCGACCATCTTCTAACTCCTCCTCCGGCAGTCCTGGATGTCTATGTGCTCAGCACAGACGGTCAGGTACAGGATTTCAAATTCCCACAATCCACCAAGGGGGGAATCTCCATCCAGCTTTCGGCCAATACTATTAAGCTCAACAGTCGCAATGGTGAGCTCCATTAAGGAAGGATGATTATGTGTTTGCAAGAAAAATGAAAAATTCACATAACATCATTGCATAGCAAGGTGCCATTCATCCTTTATTTTTTTCCATGTAGGAGTTGCGAAGCTGGTGTTTGTCCTCTACAAGAATTTAGGGCAATTTCTCAGTACAGAAAACGCCACTATTCAGATGCCCAACGACGCTTACGGACACAACCTGTCCGTCAATTCCGACATCATCGCTGCCTCAATCAACAAAGAATCCAGCCGAGTTTTCATCAATGACCCGGTGGTTTTTACCTTGGAGCACATAGATGTGAGTGGAGTGGGGGTCATGATGGGGTTGGGGCCGG
>CAAKHF010007414.1:2888-13687 GCA_901007745.1 Hippocampus kuda
AAACTGGCTTCCACTCTTCTCACTCACCCATTCTCTCACATTATGTTAGCCAGTATGATTCAAATTCCTGTACGCTATCTGAGGGTATGCAATAAAACCAGAAACATTCTATTTGTCACTCGATGTTTGGCCACTTATAGGTTACACCCGTACAATGTAATACAGTTGTTATGCTCTGTTTCTTACATTAAGAACCTGAATTGAGACTAACCAGTCATCAAAGTAATTTCATCCGTCTTGGCGTGTCATAAAGCTCATTGTGGATTCAAGTATTTCGTGTGGTTCGATGATTCTTCTTTTCTCATGGATAAAGATACGAAATGTGATCATTGTAAAGGTGTCAACATTTTTTGTTGAATCAAAATAAAACATGTTTTTTTTTTTTTAGAGAACAATAGTATATTAATATTCA
Organism: Hippocampus kuda; assembly: GCA_901007745.1. Lineage (NCBI taxonomy): Eukaryota > Metazoa > Chordata > Actinopteri > Syngnathiformes > Syngnathidae > Hippocampus > Hippocampus kuda. The sequence continues at coordinate 3,301 of CAAKHF010007414.1, forward strand.
TATTTTTTCTGTATTGTCAGCGATATTATGGCCCAAACCAGTAACTGAAACTTAATTACCTTATGTTTGTGCATTTTCTGCATTGTCACTTTGAAATAATGTCATGTTTTCTGTTGATTGGCTCCAAGTCAGCCGTTAGATCATTCAGAAGCTCCAAAATTGTATTGCTAGATAAGTGATGTGTCAAGATAAATTTTATTTCCACCGTTTCAAAAATGTTTTTTTAACACACAAATGTTCTCACTGACCCCTCAACACTTTTCCTCACCACCGCTTTGCTGCCGGTTTGCACCTCCCTTTCGGATGTGCTATTTAATAACTAAAATCACCACAATTTCAGGGTCAATGAATCATGCATGCTAAATTGAACAATTTGCATATTATCCCATCAAAATGCACAAAAAAACTGCACTATGGACACATCCTGTGTCCGCCCAGTGAGATCAGTTTCCACATCTTCTGAACAATCAATCTGAACAATCAAATTTGTGCTCATTTTTGCCTGCGCAAACCTTAGTAAATCAAGCCCAAAGAATTGTACTGCCTGCGTTTCTTTTACATTCACCTGACAAGCTGGGTTTCTATCTAGTTGCTTGATCATTAATTAATTTTACTCAATTAGGTGAGAGTATCACCGGGGAGGCCTCTGCTGAACACCCCCTGCCAGTCAGAAAGTGGGGGAACTATCCTACTGCAGTTGCTGGAATTTAAAACACATCTGCTTGAGGCTGTAGAGGAGCTGCACATTCGAAGGGTACAGTAGAAGATGACACATTTCTGTGCATGTTCTATATATTTTTCTCATGGAAACAAGAGTTAGAACAATAATGGTATGATAGTGTATACCAAATTCAAACTATTCCAAAGTTTGACTTTGTCAAATTATTCCAAAATGACTGTGTGTCTCAAACGTTCCATAAAACAAACAAACAAACAAACAAACAAACAAACAAACAAACAAACAAACAAACAAAAACAAAAAAACTTGGAAGTCAAATGGTCACACAAGACGTTTGCATCAAAGTTATTTTAGTGAACGAAAATAACAAAATAATTGCAACAAAAATTGAACAAACATTTTCATCAACAAAATAAAAACAAAACGGATTGCCGCAGGGCGCACGCAGACAAACATTCATTCACATTTACAATCGCAGTTTAGAATGATCAGTTAGAATGATTTAGTTACTATGCATGTTTTTCGAATGTGGGAGGAAACCAGAGTACCTGGAGAAAACCCACGTAGGCAAGGGGAGAGTCTGCAACCTCCGCATAGGAAGGTCAGAGTCCGAACCCTGGCAGAGGTACCAACCAGTCGACCACCTTGTCTCCCGTATCATTTTTAAACCTCCCTTTTTATATTCTTTTGAAAATTGTGATTTTTTTTTTTTAAATATACAGTTGTTTTTGTTGCACCAAATGAATGAATATGCTGTCACATTTGCTTTATTGATATTCTGTGGAGTGAAAGAAGTGAATATTAGTTTTTGAGATACCTTCTGATATTGATACAAATTTTTGACCTAACACTGTATACACTAGACAGATTCCTGGTCAACCAAGTCCGTGAACCTTGACGCGTGGAATGGCGACATCTGCCACCCGGCAGTGTTCACGGAAATGTAAAGTAAATATGGTCCAGCGTGTCAGGCACATCTTTTTATTATCTCATGACTACAGAGGAGCAATGCGGGAGGAGGTAGAAATTAGGTCTCGGTATCAATTCAGATTTCCAAAATGTATTTGATTCACAAGGGTCCAATTCGATTCATGATTGACTTTGATTGATTTTCAATTCAGTAAAGTATTGCATGCAGTAGCAATTGTACTTTCACATGGAAGATATTCTCAGAAGAACCAGTGCTGCAAATAATACAAACGTGTTGCTCTATATGTGCATTCATAAATATAGGAATAGTTACAATGTAAATATTTATTGATATTGATTACCTATTTTATTTTACAATCCCTGGAAATTGAGCTCTCCTTTCAGCTTGCCTTGAATTAATTGATAAACTTGCTTAAGCCACCTTTGGCCACCCTGTTTCCAACCACACATCGTAATGAAATGGACTGGACGTTTCGTATCACTAGAATTGTAATATTATTACGATGATACTTCAAGAAATGTAAAAAAAAAAAAAAAAATGAACCAGAAAAAACAAAAGTCACAGATGCATACATGCAGTAATAGCAATTGCACTTTATCAAGTCATTTGGAAGCGATTCACATGCTTTTTCTTGTGCACTCAGAACAGCATAACATTGGTGACAGTGGTGTAGTTAGCCGTGGCTCTATTAGAAAATAAATAAAATATGTTGAACTCTGGGTGGCCCGGTGATCCAGTGGTTAACGCGTCAACCTCACTGTGCAGAGGTACCGGGTTCAATTCCCGCTCCGTCCTCCCTGTGCGGAGTTTGCATGTTCTGCCCGGGCCTGCGTGGATTTTCTCTGGTTTTCTTCAGATTGCTCCCACATTCCAAAAACATGCATGGCAGGCTGATTGAACACTCCGAATTGTCAGCGCGGTTGGTTGTTCGTCTCTGTGTGCCCTGCGATTGGCTGGCAACCAGTTCAGGGTGTCCTCCACCTATTGCCCGAAGACAGCTGGGATGGACTCCAGCACGCCCCCGCGACCCTTGTGGGGATAAGTGGATCGGAAAATGAATGAATGAATGTTGAACTCTTGAGCCATAGTTGCCTCGCTGAGAGGTGGCAATCGTAACCACTTGACCACAGCCCTCCTTGACCAATTTTCCAGTCATGAAAAACACATGAAAATTTTAATAGAAAGTAAAATATCCACTGAAAAATTATTTTCCTCCCTCTGCTTCATTCTGCCTTGTGGGCGAATCAAACAGGTTAAACAGTCATGTATGTCTGTTTTCGGCTGCCTTCAATGGGCAACATAGGGCTGTAGCACTTTTCTACTTCGTCTCTGTTTTTTGGTAGCTGGCATATGCTATCTGTACCAACACACCAATCAAATTGCATATTACCAGAGAAAAGTTCTGCTGCCCATGCAGTGTTTACAGATGACTTTGTTGTTAGAATTTCCAACTTTTCAGGCCTAAGTTTGGATTTATTTTCGACCACGAAGCGGTAAACTTTCAGTTCAATAGTGTTGCTATAGCACTGTGTATCGAGTATGAGGTTTTTCTGTCGCACTCTGTCTCCTCTGTTCAGTGACAAAAGAGCTGTAGCGGGTGTGCCGACACTTTGAGATGCCACTCTGAGATGATGCAACGGGGCCACATTTCACTCAGGATTTCATACTTCCTCCACAGTCTGACAGCAGTAACTGAAAATATTTGAATGAGTAAAACTTTATTACGAATTCAGCTGTATCAAAATACTGTTTTTGTGCACAGAGAGCAGAGCTCTGACTATTCATGTGGGGTTTTTTTTCCTCATGTACACCTCTGGGCTCGTCAACCTAGCTACTGTATGACAGTGCCATGGGTGCAAGCATGGGCTATGGCCTCTCCAACCCATCAGCAGCTATTAGTCAATCAGCTGTATTTCATCATCTTGATTTACTTACGAATGAAAGTCATTTCAACGTTAACATCCAAGTGAGATCTTATATTAGTTTTATGACGTTTGCGAATATTAAGTGATTCTTTTGAATGGCTCTTTTGGGGTGATCGATGAGAATCGATTTGCAGCTCTGAGAGAGCCATTCAATGTTTTGTTTGTTTTGGTTAATTTGGTGTGGTATTTTGGTACAATTGAAGCAGTCCGCTTAAGTGTGCAAAATAAAAGGTGCAATTGTCGAAAATAACACTTCACCAAATTTTGGGGGTGGAATTGATAGTGTATGTTGTGATAACTTGACTGGGACTGTAACAGATGAAATAGTCATGGAAAAGTCATGGGAAATAATTTCAAGAAAAGATTGGGAACTTTGATAAGTGATTCTAAAAGGCCCTGCAATTGGCAGGCAATCCTTCAAGGGTGCCTAACTAACTCGAACTCAGCTCCAGCTCAGGACTGTCTTGAAAGTAAACAGAATAGAAAATTGATTAATGGATGAATCCCCCCAATTTAATTTTTTTTTTTTTTTTAGAACAAATCCGCTTTTACTTGCCTGATATTTGCATCAAATGGGATAACCCGTCTGATCTAATTAAATCTTTTGCTTGCACAACCTACTTGAAAAGCTATTGTAAAGAATAGGTTCTGACTGTTGTGGTTATCTTGACTCGAAAGCGCTCTAACCCTCTCTTTTGGCTATCTGAGTGTCAGCCACATTATTGTACATGAGACTGGAGGTCAGACATGCTATTTGGCCCCTGACCAATAAGTAAAAAGTTAATGTGTTTCTAAATAGCAATGGGGGAATAAATACCATAATCTCACCCTCAAGCTAACACATTGAACCTGACAGCACATTGTCAGTGTGTATAAAAGTTGGAGGAGCAAAAATGTGGAGTGAACTATATTTTGCAATTTCTGTTTTATTGTTATTGTCACATCAACGGGAATCTTTTTTCTCAGATCCTCTCCAGGCTACTTCTCTTAAGGCAGAGGTTACGGAGTACCATGTCGTCATGGTGGTGATACTCAATTGCCAATGGACTGGACAAGACAGAGACAACAATTTGGGGTTTCCTTGTAAATTAAAGCTTTACATGAAAAAACATCCAGCAAGAATGTACATATGTAATATCTAATATGGCTTCCATTGATTTTGATTTAAGTTAAAACACAATGTGCCAATTAAAAAAAAAAAAAACGTGGAGGGGAAAATAAGTTCATCACCAGCAAAGAGTTGTATCTTCAAATCTAAAGGCGAGGCGGCTCAGTCTTTTATTGAAAACTGCAACAAAACAAATGAGACGAGAGCCCGACAACATTTTTGAAATATTAGATGTTATTATTATTATTGTTGTTTTATAATCAGCTTTTAATAAATCTGTTGTATGTTGTGTTTGGATTAGGATGGAAGGAACGCGTTCCATAAAGCTGTAGTGTATTTCTGACATCAGTTCAACGGGTCATAATTATTTCTCAAAGGGAAAATAACAACTTTATCTTGTGCCCTCCTTTTGCAGCACTGAGCTGGTACCATAGTTTAATGGGACCTTATAAAATAATCTTACAGAGTTAAACTGCTCCCACATGCACATAAATAGTCTCATGGCCATCGAAAGAAATTGACTGGTTTCTGGGGGGTTAGGAGGAGGATAAAGACACCTTACAACAAATATCTCCTCCCCTTTAATGTGAATCTCTCTCAATGGTTTGCTTATAATGAAACTGAAGAATAAAGAAGTGAAACTTTTGATCCTTCCCAGGAAAATCTTTGCCTGTATGTGATGTATTTATGTAATGTAATTCCAGTGTTTTTGTGAGTGTAACTGCATTGTCAGTATGTTTTGCAAATTTCATGCCAATTTATTGTATTGGTAATTGTTTTCATTATATGCAATTTAATTTTCGTTGTTGACTTTCTGCTTCTTTTCAAAAATCTCTTCACGGCTTAGGAGGCAGAAGCTCGGTTTGAGAATCAGATGGATAAATTGGTGATGGAGAAACAGGAGATGGAGTGGGAGAAGGTATGGCTGGATGACAGTGCTTCTGTCAGTATTCAAGGTTTGTGTCAAAAGAAATGACTTTTCATCACTTGATTGAGATATTTCCTCCGACCATGACAGGACTCATTACAACACCAAATCGAAACAGCCACAAAACAGCATGCGGACTCACTCATCAATGTTAAAAAGCAGGTACAGTATATGTCATTATCACATTATCATGTGTGCTACTTTTACAATGAAAACAAGATAGCGCTGCTGGAAAGTACAATGATGGCGTAACATTGGACTAACTGAAAACCAGAGAAGTGTGACAAGATCCTAAGCAGGAAGAGCACATGTTTGCATCTTGTTTGGTCTGCATAGCATGTCGGCAAAAATTCAAGTTATAATTTAATAAGGCTTGTACCTGAAGCACCAAGGAGACTTGTGTTTTCCTATCATTCCAGTGGCCAAGGCTTCAGAAACAAGTGCAGCATTCACACTAAAGCAGAGAACTGCAAAGGTCTGGGATAAATGGAACGGTGTAAAAGTGAACCTTTCAGTTTACCCGTTGATTTACATTTCAGCAGTTCAATTGGCTACCGCGAGGCCGTGGCTTGTGAGGAGTTTGGACAGCCAGTGTAATATGCAGTAAAGCTGTTTCTCCTCTTGCTTCACCTCTTGAAGTACCAAGTCACATTATAAGAAGAACCATTCATCGTCTCCCTGAGGGGAAATTCAATTTACGCTTAGGTTTTGTGGTTTAACGTGATGTACACAACATCCAAATGTGCCCGTCTCTATTCACAGCAGTTCGCAAACTTGTCCCTAAGTCATGTCATCACACAATGAGCTAAGGCTGCCCCCAAGGCATAAAACAATACAGATTTTCTTTAAAAAAAAAAAAAAGTAAGTTTGATCTATGACCACAACCCGTCTTACATCTTGATATTTTTCTCAAGTTACAGGCCAAAATAAGAAACACAGAAGAGGAGAAGGTATGAACACCCAGTCCAAGTGAATCTTCTTCAATTACTGTTTTAGCTATAAATTTCCTCATCTCACTTGCACCCACCCTCTTGGCCATTGGAATGCATTCTTTTGCACTGAGTTTTGTGTTTTATGACTTTTTTGACACTCAGACGAATAATGTAACATTGTAGGGGAAATACCAGGTCATTTCTGAGTTAAAAGAGAAGGAGATTAGCACCTTGAAAGAAGAGCTGAAGTCGCTCCAGGTACTGAACTTGTATTCTCTGTCCATTTATCCTATTCGCACTATCACATTTATGACTTCATTTTTCTCATTCATGCTTTAGACAAATAATGATTTACCGTAGATCTGTTATAAACCAGACGTCCTCTGCTAAGTCGAGGGCAGAAGGTCCGAGCCAATTTGGCTTCCAGAGCGTTTGTCCTCGGGCTCGACGCCACAGAGGTGACAAACAGCCATCCCCACGGACCGCTGCACTTTAACGACCAACCGTCTTGTATGGAGACAATTTGAGGCTGTTTTTTTTTTTTTTTTTTTTGATATTGTATCCACGAGACATTAACTGCTCTGTTTGGCTAAGTTGAGGCCCAACTGTCTTAATTCTTAGGACATGGTCTAGTGGTTCCCTTTTTTTCATTTTCACATGCACTCTAGTGATTAAAGCACTTCACTCACAAGCTTCTTGACAATATATGCTAAATTACAAATTTGCTCAGATGGAACAGCTGTGTAATTAATCCAAAAGTAAAATTGTGGGTTTTTACATTTGAAGTTGAATTCTAACAAAATTACTTACTATCTAATGAATGAAAAAGCAAATGTATTTAGAGAAAAACATTTTGATTTTTCATGATTTTACAATAATCTTTTGTTCTGACACATTCATCCTGGAAGGATTTTTCTAGCCATTTTAATACTCCACAACCAATTTGCAACTTTGTATTAAACTTGTGAGGCACATGCACTTTATAATTTTATTTTAAGAATCATTATGTTTGAAAACAATCATGTTGTGAGTTTGGTGTGAGTTTGTCCTTGTCTTTCAGCTGCTGAAGTACAACTTTGAAAAGAAATCCAATGAGTTGGTAAGGAGGGTTTTAATTTGTTCATATTGTTGACAGAAGAAGGTGGGAGTGAGAAAAAAAATCACTGGGGGAATAGGAGGACCAGATTTTAGATGGAGGAGCTCATCACCACTAACGGATAGGGAGAGTGTGACACTTGAACTGCCATGACAATCTTAAAATATTTTATCACCAGGCCTTGCTTGGTCGAGCCCTCTTCCTATGCCAGTGGCACGGTAAGGGAGTTAAAAGAAGGGTGGTGTATTAAGATAGAAGGGAGTGAAATGAGAGCGAAGGGAGTGAATTATTGAAGAACGAGTGATACAGACGATCAAATTGTAATGGCAGTTTGAAGAGCGCTAAAGCTCTGTGAGGCATGGACTTTGCTGATGCCTTCATTCCACAATAACACCGCAAGTGTTAAACCATGAGCATCAACTCTTTTGGCTGAATTATTGTATCGCAGAGTCGATTGGTACTTTATACTTCTTGTTGTCAAGAGTATATTGAGTAAGCATCTCACACCATTCCGGCAGCTTGATTCAGAAGGGTTGGGGATAACGATTCTAGAGGCCCGTGACTGGTCGTCTGCTTTAGAATATTGAATTTTCAAGTTGTGGTATGGGCTCAAGCTATCGGGCCTTGGCTGTATTTTCACTGATTTCAAAGGGATGTGTCAGAGTGTTTTTTTTTTTTTTTTAACGCGATCATTATTTTATCTGTCCTATTTCTTTGACAGGAACAAAAGCAAGCTTTGCAGGTTCGGTCAAAAGACAGTCACCTGATCCAAATGGGAGAGATTGAGAAACGGTTTGGCGTTCTATCTAGGCAGTGTGCCACACTCAAGAAGGCACATGAGCAACTGGAGCAGAATGGTAACTGAAGGATTTTTATAAATGAAAATGTAGCCTTAGAGCAGTGGTTCTTAACCTGGGTTCGATCGAACCCTAAGGGTTCTGTGAATCGGTCTCAGGGGTTCGGCGGAGCCATGGAGGTTAAGACATACCCGACTCAACATGTCGATTAATTATGACATGCCCGCATGGCCATTGCTGGCTGCAGATGATCACATTAAATTGCTTGTCCAATCAGTCCTGCAGGAAATTTAGTTCGCTCAGTAGTCAACGTGTGACTGTCGTGATAGTACGTCATACAATTTTAAAAAAAACTATACTTATGCCATGTTATTTTATTTACTTTTTTCTGTTTTGAATAAATGTGTTTTTATTCATTCATTCATTCACCGCTTTATCCTCACTAGGGTCGCGGGGGGTGCTGGAGCACTATCCCAGCTGTCTTCGGGCAGTCGGCGGGGGACACCCTGAACTGGTTGCCAGCCAATCGCAGGGCACACAGAAACGAACAACCATTCGTGCTGATACTCACACCATGTGTTTTTAATGTCTTGAATTTATTTTTAAAACAGCATATTTTTAATTTTCATTAAAGAAGGGTTCGGTGAATGAGCATATGAACTGGTTGGGTTCAGTATCTCTAACACGGTTAAGAACCACTGCTTTAGATTTTGTTTGGGTTACTACAAAACAGTTAAGATGTGGTCAAACTGACCTTAAAACGGCATCAACAACATAACATACAACTAAAACAACAATGCTAGCTTCTGAATGTTGGGGCAAAATTATCAGCTCATTTTACTGTCATATTGGCCATGTAAAATCTTTGCTTTATTTGTGAGATTAACAAGATCCTGGTAACAATGTTCAGGCTTTTTATTGAATAATAACTCATTTAAACAGCAAAACAAAAGATCCTCACCTTCTCCAATTATGTTTTTTGTTTTTTTGAAGTAGTAGTAGTAAGGGGCGGCCCGGTAGTCCAGTGGTTGTTCTTCTCTGTGTGCCCTGCGATTGGCTGGCAGCCGGTTCAGGGTGTCCCCCGCCTACTGCCCGAAGACAGCTGCGATTGGCTCCAGCACCCCCCGCGGCCCTAGTGAGAATCAAGCGGTTCGGAAAATGAATGAATAGTAGTAAGTAGCTTGTTAGTCATTGAAGAAATGCTGACAAAAATACTTTGGTGATCTCTCAGTACACCATCATGCTTGAAAGTGAGCATTTGTGTAAAATTTTATGAATCAGGACAAAACATCCAGTGCATTGACACCACAAGTCTGTCCTGCTCACACCAATTGTGTGTGTGTGTGTGTGTGTGTGTGTGTGTGTGTGTGTGTGCGTGCGCGCATGCATTTCTGGCAGTTGAAGAAGCCATGAAAAGAAATGAGAAACTAACGGCTACAAATGAAAAATATGAAGCAACCATTCAGACACTAATGAAGGTATTCCTCCAAATGGTCAAGTGGTTCCAACATAGATGGCAGCTGAGCCATTGCAAAATCATCATCTTCTTAATTTGGCTGGAAGATAATTTCAACCAATCATGTTTTTCAGGAGTTGGAGGAGGTCAACACCAAACTGATCAAAACAAAGTTGTCGTCAGTGCGACGTGAAACCGACAACATAGTGACACACAAAGAGCAGCATCTAAACCAGCTGAGTTACAAGCTGAGCATGGTAACTCTCAATAAGCTACTGATTGAATTTAAACTTCATACACACGTTTGTCATTCAGTACGTGTGACACAAAGTAAATGAAAAAAGGCAAGGTCTTCAACTGGTTATTAACTTATGTTCCTATGTTTAGGAAAAGGAAATAAACAAGAGGCTACGGGAAGAGTATGCAGCTGTGCGTTCAGAGAAACAAGTGAGTGATTTGACTAACTGTGAAAACACTTACTGCGCAGTGTTTGTTTTTAACAATTTTGCAAAGCAAAAAAATGATGTATATCTGC
>CAAKHF010007415.1:3038-14845 GCA_901007745.1 Hippocampus kuda
GATAAGCATTCCGAATCTGATTGCCAACTGTGAATAGATACAAAGACATAAAGCGCACACACACACACACACACACACACACACACACACACATCTACACATTAACATACACACATACACACGCGCACACAAACACACACACTTTTTTTGCGAGATTTTACAATTTTTCTGTGCCAATATGTGATAAAAGCCCTATTTTAAAACATTGAAATATATATATGTATGATTAAATAGATATTGCATAGCTATTAGCTACTGAATGTGATTTTTTTAATTTCATTGTGTATGTTTAATTTTCTTACACATGTTCAAGAATGTTTTTCCAACATAAAGCTGATATGTTGTAATCCAACATAATTACATCTTCACATAATTGACTATTATTACAATAATAGCTAATATCTATTTTTGTCACTGTCCATTAAAGACCATATATCAGCTTTTTTCTGTTTATTCTGACCCTCAGATAAAACCTGAGAACACATACAATTACATCTTTTCAGCACTGTGTAAAGTGGCATCTCCAAGTTATGATTTTTTTGTTTCTTTTTCTGTTTTAGTGACTCGTTGCTTGTTTTCCTCTGTACAGTATTATTTATTAATATAATCATGCTCAATTATTTCAAATTAGAATGTGATTACTTTGTTCGATTATTCCTTCGTGATCTTTACATTCCATTTCCTGTGTGTCATGCGTTTCCTTAATCTGATATCATTTTATGTGACTATTAGTTTTTGTTTTGTTTTTATTGATTAACTTGTTTTTGACTGCAACAAATCAACGCCATTTACTCACTTATTCAATTGATTTTTTTTTCAAAATCTAGGTTCATAAAAGCTTCATTATTAAAACGAGGGAACATCATCTGATGTCATTTTATTTTATTACTGCCCTGAATCTTCTTTTTAACTGATGAACTTATTTTTGACGACAATAATCAACCGTAAAATTGTTTGCGCACTCTTTCGTTCAATTCAATTGTTTATTTCAGACTCGAGGTTCGTCAAAGCTCCCTCATGAAAATTGAGGGAAGAAATAAAATCCAGATACGCAGAGAAAAGAACTACATTCAAACACATCAACATTTAAAAAAGTTCTCTAAAACATTTTTTGTATCCATCTGGAATTTTCTGATCTGCGGAATACAGTTAGTTGTGTGTAAAAAGCTTTCAATAAACGTAACGGGACTCTATAATTATGACATCACATTGTCACGTTTCTTCATTCAATGAAGTTTCCGTCGCAATAAATGATGGGCGCCGCTCAAACGTGTTGACAAAACGCTCAGGATGTTGTTGATGCCAGTTCAAGTTGGCCTTTGCTCCCTAATGACGGCACGGAGCCAAACTTGTTCCTGTAAATACGCCGAATGTGACTTGAACGCTGACTGACAGCCCGCGTCGGCGGGGGAGGAATCAAAAAGAAGAAAAAAAAATAATAAAAAACGGGACGGGCTTGCTCAGCTCGCTCCTTGATAAGTGCGGCGCGTCTCGGGAGTCGATCTCGCTCGCGTCTCGGGAGGTCGCTGAGTGACAGCTGTAAATATATCAACGTCGCAAAGCCGCGAGCCTCCGCCGAGGATTGCGCTCTTCTTTTAAAGGCAGGAATGCCACGCCGACAACAAACAAACCCAGGCATCTGCAAATCAATATGAGTCGCCTGATTAGCATGCCAAACATTCAGGTGCGGCAAGCATGAAAGGCTGGAAATGAAGGCCACACCTCTCCTGACATGAATTCAGAACCCGCAACTTGTTCTCTTTGGCTTCCGAACAAGACTTTTTAGAAAGTCTTACTCGGGGTTACAGTGAACGAACTTCGACCGCAGTCTGTTCTGGTTGGTCTTTTTTTTTTTTTTTTTGACGGTGAGACATCAAACTTCTCCGCCATGCTCCAATAACACGCAGTGACAAATAAAACTAAAGCACAAACGTGTACTTCGGGTACGGCTTCTCGAGACTTTTTGGTACGCCTGCTTATGATAGACCCCCCGACCGCATTTCACATGGCAACGTTAAACCGGCTTCGGGGCCTGAATTTGGAAGTGAGAGACGCTCACATGCAGGTAGCGCGCTACCACGCGCTAGCGCTAATAAGAAGCTCCAGGACAAGAAGGTTGCCTGTCAGATGAGAGCAATTAACTATGGTTTGATGTGACATTTAATCGATTCAAGGCAACGTTGTTCCCTTCCAGATAGGCTTTACTATTTTTCGTCTTTGCCAGAAACCTCTTCCGAAGCCAAAGCGCTGATTTGCTTATTTGCCACTGAAACTCCGCCTGCCTGAAAACACGTAGCCACTGGCAGCGTTTGAATAATGTCCCGTCATTGTCACCGCTGTCATCAACACGTTTGAATTTAATTTATTTTGCGAGGGGGGGATGCGGGGGGACATTTTGGGATGCAAAGATCGACCGATGAGGGCTTCAAGCTAAACAAGTCAAAGGCTCAAATGTTGCGCATCAAAGCACAGCGGACCGCTTTAGGAAAGTCAGTGCGCTGAGGATGAAAACTGTTTATCAGTGAAGCGGGATAAAATTTTAGACGATTACCGTTTGAAGTTTTACCATATTTACCGTAGCATTTGAGAACGGCGCTGCGGTGTCTTTCGGCATCTTCCGCAAGAGCAAAAAAAAAAAAAAATGCGGGAAGACGAAGATGCGAAACATAGAAGAGAAATGGAAGCGAGAGAGAGAGAGAGAGAGAGAGCTGTAGGGTTTCACTCACTTGGCAAACAGGCCCACTGCATTTGAGAGCGGAGACAATGACTTTATTTCACATAATTTTCAAGCCTCATTTTACGTACTTGGTGAGTGTCTTCGTCTTTCAAATTTGGCAGGGTCGTTTTAACAACACTGATCTCTGTGGTATGTCAAATTGAGAAGTTATTTTCTGTTTCGGGGACTTTAAGATGTTATTACGTTATTTCTTTAACTTTTGTTGTGTAGTGTATTTTTTTTGTTTGTTTATTTAAGAAACTTACATTTTCTGGAAAATTTACAGCTGGCAGTTTAGTGGGTATTTTTTTTTTTTTGCAAATACAGTGTATGTAAGGGCGGCCCGGTGGTTAGCACGTCGACCTCACAGTACAGAAGTACCGGGTTCAATTCCAGCTCCGGCCTCCCTGTGTGGAGTCTGCATGTTCTTCCGGGCCTACGTGGGTTTTCTCCGGGTATTCCAGTTTCCTCCCACATTCCAAAAACCTGCATGGCAGGCGGATTGAACACTCAAAATTGTCCCTAGGTGTGAGTGTGAGCGCGGATGGTTGTTGGTCTCTTGTGTGCCCTGCGATTGGCTGGCAACTGGTTTAGGGTGTCCCCCGCCTACTGCCCGAAGACAGCTGGGATAGGCTCCAGCACCCACCGCGACCCTTGTGAGGATAAGCGGATCGGAAAATGGATGGATGGATGGAAACATTGTATGTCATTTCATCTGTTCCTGTTTACCAAACTGTACCGAACGTGACCTTGAAACCAAGGTAATCCGAACTGTGATTTCTGGCGCACCGTAAATACTGCACAATAATCTCCTTCATTGCTTCTTTTACGTACGGGTGAGAGCTTTGCTGCTTATTTACTGTGAACCCGTTTTCAAGCCAAAAGCAGCGGAAAACAAGTTTTTTTCTGATTCAACTACGCCCGCTGACCAGATGCTCCGCGCAACGTCAACTTCCACGCAGCTCAACAACAACAACAACAACAACATTTGCTGAAAGGGAACTCGGCTCAATGCAAAGCTAAGGAGGTAAACATGGGGAAAGTGGGAACGTCTAATCCCCGTGGTGAGTGTACTGTACAAGATTGGCGGATTAGTGTGGATTTTCGGGATTTCTTCTCGGCCATATGCTGCTAAAAAGCTACGACAGTTTGCTTAATGACACAAACTATTCTCACCGGCAATTAAGAAAGTTGACGTCGCCAACGTTTGGAAGATGACAAAAGCTCGGGTATTGTTTCCGTTGTCGATATGCAGACGATTGAAACTTGTATCGGGGTTTTGGGCTCAGGCGTGTAATCCCTTCCCTCCCTGGCAAGGCCGCATAGCCGCCGCTCGTCAATGGCACTTTGTCTACACATGACTTTAAGAGCCTGGCTATCTTCCGCGTAGCAAACGGCGTCCCCGTTTTCTCAATGGCGCCTGATGAAAGGGGCCGAGGCTGATTTCTCCACTTTTCTTGACTTCTGACGACTTTTAAAAACGGCGCATACGCAAACGTGTTCTTGGGGAAACGGGCAAGAGTTAGGCCGATTTCTCCAACCCTTCTTTTGAGAAGAAAGAAAAATAACTCGTACACAAAACAATGAGCAGCTCTAGGCCCCCGTGAAAGAAAAAAAAAAAACTTCCACTGTGTCAGAGTGCGCCAAGGTTTCCTCATTCTGTATTTTACACAATACAAAATGACTCAGACCGCAGAAGGCAAAAACGGCAAAAGACGACGCAAACTGTAGAGGATGTGAATTTGCCAATTCGCCAACAGTGGCGAGTGTGTGTGAAGCATTTCAAAATGGTCGGGGGACGTGTCGCCAATGTGCTTTCTTTCCCCAAAATGCAAATTAGAGAGGAAAAGAAAACAAAGAAACTGCGAATGACAACGCGAACGGTAGAAGATGAAGAAGCGGTGAAACGCCACATCGCCGACGCCGGCGGGCATCAATCTCAACTTGGAAGAGGCTCTATCTTCCGGCCTAGCGTCCACGTTATCTCAACGCGGCCTCATGAAAAGAGAGAGAAGGTTGATTTATCTGCTCGTCTCGACTTAGTACTGCATACTTGAACTTCGTCTCGGGGAAAGTTGGCAGCCGCGTGGCCGATTTCTCCAGCCCTTCTCGGAGAAAGAAGAGCAATACGGCCGACACATAACAATGAGCAGCTCTAGGCACCCTGATAAAAAAAAAAAAAAAAAAAAAAAATCTTCCATCATGTCACAGTGCGCCAAGGTTTCCTCATACTGCCTTTTGCACACAATAGCACGCGGTTAAGCTCACCACGGGGTTCCTTTTTTACTTTATTTTTTTTTTAACTTGAACTTCACAAGCATCTGATTTTGGAGGGCAAATGAATGAGTTAAAAAAAAAAGGCATTTTATTAGATTTGTTTCATCAGTGTACTGTATTGTAAGCGCGGTGACGTTGCATCACGATTAAACCCACCTGAATACTTGAGCTAACCTTTGCATGAACCGCCAGCCGCCTGTGGATTCTTACTTGGCTGCTTTTCTGCCATGACGAATGTTAAAATGTGGACTTTTTTTTTTCTTCGCCCCCCCCCCCCATTCCCGCACCCCCACTCCGACGTTTTAACTTGTTATCCGCAGAAGGCGAGCACTCGCAAGAGATGTCGATCGCTGCGGGCCCCGACGCAAAGTTTAGCCGGGTTTAATCCGCCCCTCAAACGATCCGACACCAGTTAGCGTTTCTCAACAAAAACGCAACAAAACAAACCCTGTCCGACGCGGCGCTTAGACGGAACGGGCCGTCGTGTGATCATGTAACGTAACGCTCGCCGTTAGATAAGGTGATGCAACATGTGGCTCAACATCAGAAGTTCTCTCCATTCTGCTCCAAGTGTATGTGACAATTGTGTTATTGCGCAAGTGTGACAAATGAAAAATGCTCTAAGTCACCAAAAATCAGTTCCGAGCAAAAAATACAGTTCGTCATGACAGGCAATCTCACAGTCAAGTTCAGACAAAACAGAGCATGTCCGAGCAAAAATGCCTCTACGTGCAATTATGCAAGAAACAATTGGATGCCTTGTCATTAGGAGGCGGCTCCTTATTTTGTATGCGTGTTTGTTTATAATGGTGACAAGCAAACAGCGTCACCAGCTGAAAACACTAACGTTATGTGTAAAAATAATATAATTGTAACATTTTATATCGTTAGGTAAATGTGACAGATGAAAACAGTGTCGTAGTTTTACAAAAAATTGTGTTGAGTTTAAAAATATGCAAGAAACGATTGTCGCGAGGTGGCTCCTTATTTTAACCTCAAAAACTTTATTTTTTTTTTTGCAGTTCACTGTCTGAAAGCGCACACGGTCGCAGTACGATCCCGTTTCGCTGGGTTCTGTGAGAAACACAAACGATTGTTCTGTTGCAGCATCACTGTGCGATGAGTTTGGAAGAAAAACCCGAATGCTTTGATGAAAAGCTTGTTTGCCTGAAAGCATCTGGAGGTTGAGGTCAGAGTTTTGGCCTTGGCTTGGCGGGCTTGCAGCTGTTTGGCGCCTCGCTGCTCACTCCGCAGCATTTTCAGCGCTCCCAAAGGAGATTAATTGAAAAGTTAAAACGAGTTGTTTTTGGCCAGCTCTGGACTTTAATTGACTCCCGGCTCAGGCTGTTTATCCGAGCCGTATCTATATCAGCCTCTTAATCACCGCGGCCTCATCTTAATCACATCTGTCCATCTTTAAGCGTGTCTTATTTACCCCTTTTTAGGTGCCTCCTCACTTTCCTTTTGCGAGGAGGAGGGTGATGATGATGATCGCGGTGCAGCTCGGGCTTTAGCTCAACTCAATTGTATTTAAAGAGCACTTTAAAACAACCACCACCGCTGTACACAATGGGCTGTATGTGGAGCAAAAGTAATTCATACAACAATAAACAATAAAACAATAACTTAATAACCAGGACGGTAGAGAGCACAAAAACAGTCAAAGTAAAAATCTCAAAGTCTCAAGCTGAGTCAAAAGCCAAAGAATAAAAATGAGTTTTAAGATGAGTTCGAAAGATGGGCAGCGAGGGGGCTAGATGAAAAACAAACAATAGGATCAGAAAAAGAACTCGAAAATTTATAGGGGGGCCAGTGAAGGGATGCCAGAGTGGGAGTGCTCTCTCTTACGAACACCAGTCAAGAGGCGAGCAGCAGCATTCTGGACCAACTGGAGACGCTTAATGGAGGATTGGCAGACTGCCGCGCGCTTCGCTCCGTGCTCAAAACAGGTCTGATCCTCGGCACAAAAACATGTGGCGCTTTAACATCATATCCAATGCATCAAAGCAACTACCCCACAAATCCAAGAAAGTCAACACCAGTTCCCTGTTGACCATTAACAAAGCAACCCTCCAAAAAATGTTTCTTGTTCTGTTTCATGTTTCTTGATTTAAAAAAAAAAAAAAAAAGGCAAATTGTCAATGAGATTTTGAAAGCATTTTTTTTTAATACCTGTACGTATTCATATTTCGACAGTTTTTACTGGCATCTGATTTCAAAACTGTGAAAATATGATCTGAGATTAGCTTCACATTAGTAGCATCAACTTAGCATTTTGAGCTAATATCACCATGCGTTATTTTACAGCTAACAAGGAGAACAAGGCTTACTTTAGGGTGGACAAAAATGATCTGATAATGACATGAAAATGTGGGGGGGAGGCATTAAAAAAATGGCAATGGATGACCCCAAAGCTTTATCGTTTGAGAAAATGTCAGAAACTATAACATATCTCACAGTTAATACAAGGACGGGTACATATTTTTGCTGGTCGTTATGGATTTTGGAAACAAGGGGAAAAAACTGAATAATTACCTTTTAAAATTCAAAAAAATCGATACTGTATATCCCACCCAAAAATTTATTAACGTTGTTCTGTGCTACACTGTGATTGGCCAGTCAGGGTTTCCTGGGCGGGGCTTACAAACATCTCAGTAATCTTCACGATTCAGACACACATTGCTTGAAAAAAAATCATGTCCAGGTAAAACAGCATCCAGCAATGAGGTGCTTTTATGCGGCCTCTTTCAATTCCAGCGATCTCTGCAGGCACTTTTAAAGCGTAATGAGTTCAAAACCAAATTCACCTTTTTATGCCCCGCGTCTCATGCCGAATAATCCAGCTAAATCGAAAGAGTAAACACATAATCAACACGATGATTACCCCTGTGACAGCACGGCGCAGCACCACCCGCCTCCCTCATCCCAAATGTGCCAAATGTGATGCTAATGAGGCGCCAAATCCCACACGGTGCCGGCAACAGAGCAATCAGGACGCTTTGTTAAACAGACGCTGGTGTACGCGAAAACACCGGCGGCAACGTGGCACGAGCAAATAGCGGCACGTTCATTGGGAACAGCCACTCTGGACCACCTTGCCTCATCATGTCGAGGACTTTTTAACAACTGCGACACACTGAAATGATGATGTCACGGGTGACTGCGCAGTGGAACCTTCATCCATCTATCCCTTTTCCGCTTTATCCTCACAAGGGTCGCGGGGGATGCTGGAGCCTATCCGAGCCGTCTTCGGGCAGTAGGCGGGGGACACTCTGAACCGGTTACCAGCCAACCGCAAGGCACACAGAGACGAACAACCATCCGCGCTCACACTCACACCTAGGGACAATTTGGAGTGTCCAATCAGCCTGCCATGCATGTTTTTGGAATGTGGGAGGAAACCGGAGTACCCGGAGAAAACCCACAAAGGCACGGGGAGAATATGCAAACTCCACACGGGAAGGCCAGAGCCGGGATCGAAACCACAACCTCTGCACTGTGAGGTCGACGCACTAACCACTCGACCACTGGGCCGCTGAAATGATGACCGGGTCAAACAGCGGTTTTCTCCAATGGTAGCGCTAGCAAAACAAACCCTTGGCCTTCGGTCGAAACTAAGATGTAACGCGGGTTTAGGTGCTTGAAAATAAGCACCAATGCCAACCGTAAATCTACAGTTCAAAATCTACATTTTATTTTCAAAAAACAAGACGTGCCAGGAATTCAAACCTGGTTAACATGCTGCTTAAGGGAGTGGCTCAGGAAATTTTCTATTCATGAGACATGAGAGTATGAATCTTAGACGAAAGGGTAGCCTGAGCTGTATTACGACAAAAGTCACAAGAAGCGCACGGGGCTGCTTTGGCCACACAGCTGGACGAGTAACTTGCCAGAGATCCGTGTCAGACTCAAGAATTATTGCATGCAGGCTGTAGTAGGTGTTTATCCAAAGATGGATCTTATTAGGATTTAGTTGCGATACGATGTTAACATGTTTGTACCGAGTTTGACCCTTTCAGGGACAGTGGTTACGGCAGTGGACAGCTTCTCATGTTACCAGGTCACAGGGTGCATGAAAGGGTTCATAAGGCAGGCGTCAAAATCACTGTCACTGTCTCACTGGCTCGTATTTACGACGACGGAAGGAACAAACGAAAAAAAAAATGTCTCCATCTCAAATTCCCTGGCTGAATTTGGGGCCTGGTTGCGTCAAAGTGACAGTGACCTTTTAGCATTCTTTACTGTCATTTGCGTGGCAATTAGGCGCTCATAGAGCGAGAGTCGCTCAAAATATGCCGAAGTCTCTGGGAATTTTTACAGGTCTTGCAAGATTCGCAGGGGTTTCCCAATGGCGGGTTGGGGGCGGTGGGGTGACAGTTGTTTTAATCCTGATTTTGCCCCTTTCCGATCAAAGACATTGAATGGCCAACTCCTCTTACGTCTTAATAAGATTGTTCTCCAAAGACGATCCTTACTGTATGTCTGGGCCAATGACAGGGTCCAAAAAGAAGTCGGGCCGACAATCTCGACGATTGCACTTCTTCGATATTTCTGACCCAAAAATCTTCACGTGTGTGGGGAAAGCCGGCAACTCGAGACTCATTTGATTCCGCGGACGGTGATGTGAATGGAACGCAGCCAATCAAAAAAGCGATCTGAATGTCATACCCGACACTGTTTTTTGGGGGATAAAAGTGGGATCCCCAGACGCCAAGACGTAGTTTCCAAAGCAAGTCTCAACGACAATACCATTCTTCTGTAACATCGGCGCCAAAAAAAAAACAACAACAACGGGAGTTCCTGCTCCTCTTTGTTTTGGAAAGATCACGTTAATGGCAGGAAATTTCTGCTTCGGAAGACTTTGTTTCGAGATTGGACAGTGGAACAGAATCTTAAAGTGTCTGGCGCTGTGTTGAGATTATCGCAGCAGACCACACAAAATATGACCAAACCTAAATACATTTGAAAAATGCTTGTGTGTGTGTAGCAGGCCTGAATTTTTAGAAATAAATGCTCACCGATTTCAAATCTCTCCACATACTTGCAAAGCTCTCGCCAGATTTGCTGGAGATCTTGTGGGTGAGATTTAACGAAAGTTTACAGCGATTCGGAGAGGTTCTTTGGGTCTCGTGAGATCTACAGGCGGTCCGTGAGATTTGCCGAGGTCTTGCTGGATTTGAAGATGCCTCGCAATGCTGTCCGGATGTCCTTCGTGATTTTTCAACATTTCGTAAGTGTTGTAGAAGTTTGCGAGCGTTGTCGGCGGGATTTGTAGCAGCCTGCAGAGGTTCGACAATATTTCCAGAGGCCGTGCAAGATTTGCCCGAGGGGTTGAGAGATTTGAAGAGGGTTTACGATATTTGCTGGGGTCTTGCCGAATAAGCGGAATTTTCGCAGGACTTTCAGACATTGTGCGAGATTTGCAGAGAGTTAACCGGGGGATTTGCAGAATTGCCGTGACGTTTTGCAGATATTTCGAAGGGTTGACCGATTGTCTCCCCCCCCCCATAGCTGCATGAGTCTGGTGGTATTTACAAATTACTCTGCATGGTGTTTTTTCAAAATGTTGATAAAAATGAAACCTTTCGAGGTTTCTTGGGAGAATTTTTGTTCTCGCTCAGACTTTTGGACAACTTCAGAAAGATCGGAATGGAGAGCTCGCGCTGTGACAAATTGTCTATACTTATCCTTTCCAACATTTGTGGGGGTTGAAAAATTTTCAGGGCGCACCAGGAACATACGTGCAAATTCACAGGTAGGAGAAGAGTACAAAAGAGAGCGCCGGGAACGAGCTTGAATGAAAGGAGGACTTAAAAGTACATCCATGATAAGATGTTTACCCAGCAAAGAAAGCCGCAATCACACAATTCCATAAGCACCACATTCACAACAAAACAAACCCGTCCATCAATCTCAGGCGTTGGAATATCCTGAACCGAGTTCTTGAAATTCACGTTGGCAGCCGGCCTGGCGACTCATCTCGGGGTTTGGACGGCAGCTTGAAGAAATCTGGCCCCTGATTCAGCGTCAGGAATGCGAGGAGGCGACATCGACAAGCAGCCATCACTGGCACGTATCACCCCCCCTTCCCCACCCAGCCCCCTCCTCACCTACCCCACTTTTTTTTTTTTTCGAAGGAGCAACCGCAGGAATGCAGAGATGCTCCTGCGGATATTTTTAACACATTAAAGCTCGGAACAGAGCTCATTATTACTGTGGCTGTCAGATGAAACTCGCAGCCACTTGCGTAACTCTTTTCGTGATGCGCTGTTTTCTTTTTTACTTGACTGGGTCAGCGGGTGCGAGGTGAATGCAATGACAGTCTGCTATGTTTAGCCCTAACGACATAATTGCACACATTTTTTTTCTCCCCCCCCTCTCGTCTTTTGACAAAAAGAGGTGCAGCGGTATTCTCGTGGAGGAACAAAGATGGCTATCAAAGCGTGTGAAATGAAGGGATGGGGGGGGGCACAATTGGCTTGTAATGAGGACATTCACAGCCACTTTGTGCCACATTGATAGCTTTCATCTTTCAGAGTTGTGGATTTGTTGCTCTTTTTAATTCTGTGTCTTGTCAGTCATTAAAAAGGTACGGCAGGGTGGTTTGTGTTTTTTGTAGTTTCATATTAAGAGCAGTGGACTTCATTTTACACTTGTATGAATGGATTATTTTCGCTAGGCAATTTATAGATACATATCCAAAGAAGTGTGTGTGTGTGTGTGTGTGTGTGTGTGTGTGTGTGTGTGTGTGTGTGTGTGTGTGTGTGTGTGTGTGTATATATATATATATATATATATATATATATATATATAT